>PVKU01009423.1:0-11184 GCA_004027475.1 Anoura caudifer
GGCCCAGCTCCCACGTGGAGGTGCACAGGACCCACGCCCACAGATAGGTTCTCTCATGGGTAATCAGATTTGCAATATATTTAAGCTCTTTTTGGACTTCCTCCTTTGTTGAAACCCCCTCACCCTGAAAGTACCTTGCAGGGCCCAGTGTGACTGCCTGCCTATTCATTTGCTAATGCCCTTCTTCTGTGATGTAATGAGGGGCATTGGCTTCTTTGTTGTAAGAGGATAGTGAAGAGAATCCATCTTGGAATGTAAAGAGATATGATTAGAATAAAGGCCTGTGATGGCAGAGGCCGTGGCTTTCGCTCCTCTTGAGAGAAAAGCCAAGTCCTTATTCCTCCACCAGACTCGGTAGTCTGTGTGCATGTTTTAATCCATCCATAATGACGCGGACACTGCTGGCCAGTGTCCGCAACACAACCACTCAGTGGCAGAGCAGGGTTGAGAACCCAAATGGCTGGCCCTCAGATCACTGAGCCCTCACTTCCCAGGATCAGGGAAGGGGGCAGGGAAAGGGGGACATCTTGCACCTCTGATTCATCAGAATATGGGAGAGCAATGCAGAGTTTTAAAAGCATATTTAGTGATGGAAATGTTCTAAAAAGTGATTATGTTGATGGGTGCACAACTTTACGAATTTCCTAAAAATCACTGAATTGTAGTTGTAATATCTACATTAAACCTCAATAAATCTATTATGAAAAGATATCATAACATCTCTTTGGAAAACTCATAAAGAAACCTATACTTTCACAGCACAAACTACTGGAATGAAAGCTTGCATTAATATTTTTGTCCCAGTGAGGTGTGGGCTTAAAAAGTCAGGGCCCCTGGCAGCCTACCAGAACCTCCCTGGGGCAGACACTATGGTGGACCCCACAAGCCATTGTTTGCCTGCAGCTTGTCCCTCTCAGTCCTCAAGACACTTGTGGTAGGGAGGGAGATATGTTGCAAACAGAAGTTTCAGGACTGCCTGTGATATCTGGGGTGACAGGGATCTGTGCTGCCAGAAGGAATGGACCAGGTACCAGGGAATCCAGAGTCGGCAGAAGAACTGGCATGAGACAGAGGACCAGGACTTGAAACAAAGTCCCTACCCCAACCAAGCACAGAGTATGCCAGCGACCTCATCAGCTCTCTCCAGCTAGCTACCTTGGGGGCTGTGTGGCTGGGCCTCCCCCTGCTGCCTTGCCTCTATCCCTTCTTCAACTCGATCCACTACTTTATGTTTACAGTCTCTTCAGAAAGTTTTTCTTGGCTTGATGCCAAGCCAACTTGAATTAATTTTCCAAGCATGACCTTATGAGTCACTATATTAAATGCCTTCCAGATAGTTCTCATTGCTGCATATACACAGTGCATTTGGCCAGCCATCTGCAATCACAATAAGGTGCCCAGACCCATGGTGCGGCACCCAGTGCCATCGACAACAGGTTCAGTAATGATGCTGATGCACGCTGGGTTGAGACAGACCCATGGCATACATTCTACTGTTTGTTTAATTTAAAGAGATAGATCAGCTAATAAAGGACTACCCAATAATCGGCTTTTTAAAAAAATAGCTTTATTGGCATATAAGTCACATACAATATGACTCATCCATTTAAGGTATACAATTTAATGATTTTTTTTTGTATATTCACAAGGTTGTTCAACCATTGCCACAATCAATTTTAGAACATTTCCGTCATCCCTAACAGAAAACCGGTACCATTTAGCTATTGTCCCTCTACTTCTCCATCCCACCAGCCCCTGGCAACCACTAATCTACTTTCTGTCTCTATATATTTCACTAATCTGAATTTTCAGATGAATGAAATATATGGGCTTTAATGGTCAGTTTTTCAAAAGGAAAATTGTCCAGGCATTGAAAAGCAGGATTAAGGAGTATGGAGAGGAGGGTGGCCAAAAAGGGATGAGACCATAACTCCATTGGAAGAGCACTCCAAGGTGGGGTGTGAAAGGGATCGTCTTCCTCCATTCAGTGGGGACCAGACCCAGTTTCTCTCCCTGGCGGAAGGTTCTGTCTTCACAGAGACTTACCCTTCCTTGAAATTTCTTTCTCCCCTCTCTCCTCCTTCCAACCTTGCTGGCCTTGCCTGGGGCTTCTGTCCAAAAAGGAGAGAAGGAGGTTGGAGGGTACCTTGTTTTGTTTGTACCCAAGGAGAAGAGGTGCACATGCACATGTGTTCACACACAGCCTCTACTCTTTACAGAGTGCTTTTCCTGAAGGGACCTGCCACCATGTTAATTTATTGCTAACCTCCTCCTTTCTCCTCCTTTCCAGAGCCAATTGGCCTTTCTCCAGCTCTCAAGAGCATCACCGAAGATGTTGGCAGCCTCCCCACAGTGATCGGCACCTGACTCACTGAGTAATCTATAAAACCCAAGCTTCTCAAGGTTGTAGGCTTAGACCCCGCTGTGTGGCATGAACCCCATCAAGGATGCATCCAAGCTCTGCTTGCACATCCCCAGTAGCCCATTCCTCACTATCTACCAGGGCAGTACATTGCCTCTGGATAAAATATAGAAAATTCTGTAAAAATTCTATATTTCTATATTCCTATAGAAAATTCCCCCCAATATCTTCCTACAACTCCTAATTTTACTGCTCAGGCCTCAGGGAGAAAGTCTAACTCTTTTCTCCTTTATAGCCCTGAAGAGATTTGGTGACAGGTACCAGCTGCAAACTGAGTCTTTTCTTATTCAAGATGAGAAAAACAACCACTACCACAACCATAATTAGAACAACACTGCCTGCATTTGTTATCCCTACAATCCTCACAACAGCCCTAGGAGGCTATGATTACACTCACTTTACCAATAAGGAAACTGAGGCACAGAGAGCTTCAGCAAACAGCCAAAGAATGTTCACTTAGAAAGGAAAGGATTTAAGGCTTGAACCCAAGTCCCGCTGACTCTAAAGCCCATATTCTTGATATGCCCTCAATGCTCTTCATGCAATTTATTTTTATTGAGCTAGAATTCACATACCAAGGCATTCGCATGCCCCTTTTAAAGTGGACAATGTTGTGGTTTTCACTGTATTCAAAGGGTTGTGCAACCATCACCACTAGGTAATTCCAGAACATTTTCATCACACCCAAATGAATTTTCATAACCATTAAGCAGTCATTCCCCATTCTCCCCCAGGTGCTGACAACCACTGATATAATTTCTGTCTGTTATAGGTCTGCCTATTCTAATATAAATAGAATCATACAATATGTGGCCAATCATACAGTCATGTTTCATCTATGTTGTAGCATGAATCAGTACTTCATTCCTTTTGTAGGCTGAATAATATTTCATTGAATGGCTACAACACAATTTGTTTATCCACTCATCTCATCTGTTCAATGGATCTTTAGGTTGTTTCCACCTTTTGGTTGTTATAAACAGTGCTACAATGAACATTTGGGTACAAAGTATTTGTTTGAACACCAGTTTTCAATTATCTTAGATATTATACAAAGAAGTAGAATTACCAGGTCATGTGTTAATTCTACGTTTAATTTTTTGAGAAAGTGCCAACCTGCTTTCCATAATGACTGCACAATTTTACATTCCCATCAGCAATATAGAAGAAGTCCAGTCTGTCAATTTTTGATAGTGTCTTTTGAAACACAAAAGTTTTAAATTTTGATTGAATCCAATTATCTACTTTTTCTTTAGTCACTTGTGCTTTGGGTGTCATATGTAAGAAACCATTGCCTAATGCAAGGTCACATAGATTGACACCTATGTTTTCTTCTAAGAGTTTTATGACTTAAGTGCTTATATTTAGATCTCTCATCCATTTTGAGTTAATTTTCATATCTGGTGAGAAGTAGGAGCTAAAATTCACACTTTTACATGTGAATATTGTTTCCCCAACACCATTTTTTAAAAAGATATTTACTTACTTACTTATGGGGGAAGGGAGGGACAAAGAGTGGGAGAGAAACATTGATCAGCTGCCTTACACACATACCCCAACTGGGGACCAGTGAGCAACCCAGGCATATGCCATGACAGGGAATCGAACCAGCAACCTTTTGCTCTGCTGGACAATGCTCAACCAATTGAGCCAAGCTAGTCAGTGTTCCAGTGCCATTTGTTGAAAAGACTATTTCTTCCCTGACTGAATTGTTATGGCACAATTTTAGAAAATCAATTGGTCATAAATATGAGAGTTTATTTCTGAACTTTCAATTCTATTTCATTGATATATTGTCTATTCTTATGCCAGTACCATGCCCATACAATTTTTTATTCAGGGCTATTGAAACAATATAACAGCAAGGAAGTATCCTCACCAGGATGTATCCTTGCCAGAATATATTTTTTGAAACAGAAATGTTTTTAATTTTGATAAAGTCCAATTTATCTATTTTTTCTTTGCTAGTTTGTGCTTTCGGTGTCATGTCTAGAAAACCACTACCAAGGTTATGACAATTTACCTCTATGTTTTCTTCTAAGGATTTTACACTTTTATAATTGTAGCTCTCATATTTAAGGCTTTGATCCATTTTGAGTTAATGACAAAAATGACTCATTTGATTTGTATTCTGTTTAGGTCAAAGTCTCATTTGCTAAGGCTCCTGTTTCATTTTTAGATTCTGAAGGTGAAGTGCAGTCAGCATTTCTTCTGCTATAACTTGATCAAGATTTGGTGGGGGGCGGGGTGGAGCAAGACTATTAGCATGACCTGAGGAGTCTTTCACTCCATTTTCACCCTGTGGAGGGAGGGGCTGAGCACTGGGAATTTTTTTAACTACCTTGGATTCCTAGCTCCAAAGGCTTTACAAATGAGGAGACTTGCTCTGAAGGAGAGTGGGCTGGCTAAAGGTCACACAGCCAACAGGTTCACAGCTGAACTCCAGTTCATGTGTTTTGACTCAAATCCCATGTTATTTCTATTCTGTCCTGATGTCTGCCTTCAATGAAACAAATAAGAATCAGCAGAGGACAGAAGCCCAGTGGGAGAGACGGAAGGAAGATGAGTTCTCAGCAGAGCACTCAATGGGTATCTTTAAGCAGTGACAGATTGGACACCAGAGAATTTCTGGGTCTTTTTGAAAAGCTGGAGTAGTTTGTTGCATGTTGCTAATTCCTAAGAAAGAAGGCCCTGCAGAGAAAGCATACAGAAGTTGAAATGATTTCACCTACACAAAAGGCCTAGGAAAATCAATGGTGCTTTTCTAGTCTACATATGTTCTGTTTAGAAGCCATTGTACCCTTGCCCTAAGAACTAAACAAGAACAAACAAAATGGGTTTCCATCATAGTACAAAGATTTAATATAGCTCTGATGAAGAACTTTTAGGAATGGAGTTGTTAATTGAGAAGAAACTATAGTGATGACCTTGAAATAGTCCATCAACTAGTACCCTTTACAACAACTTTCATCCTCTCCTGGGACAAAGACCCAGTCAGCCTTGAGCACTTAGCATATGCAAAGCAGTATGCCTGGGAATGAAGGCACAAATCCCAGCAGGTACCATTGGTGAAGGGCCTGCACACAAGGAGGTAGATTTTACCTAATGGCACTTCCAAATGCAAGAGTCATCTACATAAGACAATGACAAGGCTGTGAAATCTTTTTCTCTCTCACAATAATCCTCCGAGAGACTCTGCATCAAATGCTCCATCTAAAAAGGAACTTCATGCAGACAAACCATAGTCTAGTTTCATTATTTTGCATGTGGCTTTCCAATTTTCTGAGCACCATTTATTAAAGAAGGTTTCATTTTTCCTTTGTATGTTTTTGGCTCTTTTGTCAAAAATTACTTGTCTACATGGTTTTACTTCTGGGCTCTCAGATCTCTTCTTATCTTTATTCTTGTTCAAGTACAGTTGTCTGCATTTTCCCACCACCACTCCACCCCCACCCCAGCCTTCCCTACCTCCCTCTCCTGATTCCACCACCCTTGGTTTTGTCCATGTGTCCTTTATAGTTGTTTCTGAAAACCCTTCCCCCTTCCCTATAAGGAACCGTTCTGCATGGCATGGGAATGTAGCCCAGCCCTCACTCGGAAAGGCCAGTGGGAACCAGGTCCAGCACATGGGAGCCACGCCCACAGATAGGTTCTCCTGTGGGAAATCAGGCCTGCAATGTACCTAGGCTGCTATGTGACTTGCTTTTGCTAAAACTCTCTCACCCTGAATTGAGGCAGCAAGTGCTTACCATAACTTCCTAAAGTCTGAGCTAAACCTCCCAAGTATGGAGTGTAACCAGTTCAACCACTTTTCCCCTTGATCTGTAACATCCTTCTCTTTGAAGTAATTAGCAACATTCTTTCCTTTGTTATCTGTAAAAGGTAATCACCTACAGCGAACCTATGCATAGTGAATGAGGACCATCCTCAATATAATGTACCCAGAAAAACAATAAAAGCCTGTTCAGGCAGGGGTCGGGGCTCTCTCTATCACTTAGAGAGCAGCCATGTTGTCCCTTTTTCTCCACAGAACTTCTGTAGTCCATGTGAATTTGTTCATTGTGGCCACAACACACAGATCCTGCTAGGCAGGATCCGCATCACTTCTCCCCCATTATACCTTCCCACCTTCCTTCTGACTACTGTCAGTTTGCTCTTAATTTCAATGTCTCTGGTTATATTTTGCTTGCTTCTTTGCTTTGTTGATTAGGTTCCACTTAAAGGTCAGATCGTATGGTTTATGTCTTTCACTGCCTGGATTATTTCACTTAGCATAATGCTCTCCAGTTCCATCCATGCTGTTGAAAAGGGTAGGAGCTCCTTTTTTCCTTCTTTTTTTTTTTTTTTGAGGGGGAATCTCCCTGTTTTTATTTTCATATTTAATATATTTTATTGATTATGCTATTACAGTTGTCCCATTTGTTCCCCTTTGCCCTCACACCCCTCCCACCTACATTTCTCCCCTTTAGTTCATGTCCATGGGACATACAGACAAGTTTTTGGCTTCTACATTTCCTATACTATTCTTAACCTCCCCCTGTCTATTTTCTACCTACCATTTATGCTACTTATTCTCTGTACCTTTCCCCACTCTCTTCCCCTCCCACTCCCCTATTGATAACCCTCCATGTGATCTCCATTCTGTGGTTCTGTTTCTGTTCTATTGTTTGCTTAGTTTGCTTTTGTTTTTGTTTCAGGTGTGGTTGTTAATAACTGTGAATTTGCTGTCATTTTACTGTTCGTATTTTTTATCTTCTTTTCTTAGATAAGTCTCTTCAATATTTTATATAATAAGGGCTTGGTGATGAAGAACTTTTTTAACTTGACCTTATCAGAAAAGCACTTCATTTGCCCTTCCACTCTAAATGAAAGCTTTGCTGGGTAGAGTAATCTTGGATGTAGGTCCTTGCCTTTCATGACTTCCAATACTTCTTTCCAGCCCTTCTTGCCTGTAAGGTCTCTTTTGAGAAACCAGCTGATAGTCTTATAGGAACTCTTTTGTAGGTAACTGTCTCCTCTTCTCTTGCTGCTTCTAAGATTCTATCCTTATTTTTAATCTTGGGTAAGGTAATTACACTGTGCCTTGGTGTGCTCCTCTTCAGGTCCAACTTCTTTGGGACTCTCTGAGCTTCCTGGGTTTCCTGGATAACTATTTCCTTTGCCAGTTTGGGGGAGTTCTCCTTCATTATTTGTTCAAATAACTTTTCTACTTGTTGCTCTTCCTCTTCTCCTTCTAGTACTCCTATAATTTGGAGTTTTGAATGTTCAAAGATGTCCTGGAGGTTTCTGAGTCTCTCCTCATTTTTTTGAATTCTTGTTTCTTCATTCTGTTCTGGTTGAATGATTCTTTCTTCCTCCTGGTTCACACCATTGATCTGAGTCCCAGTTTCCTTCCCATCACTACTGTTTCACATCTATTTCACTTAGCATAGCCTTCATTTTTTTCATCTAATTTGCAACCAAAATCAACCAATTCTGTGAGCATCCTGATAACCAGTGTTTTGAACTGTGCATCTGATAGGTTGACTATCTCTTTGTTGCTTAGTTGTATTTTTTCTAGAGTTTTGATCCGTTCTTTCCTTTGGGCCATTTTTTTCTGTCTCAGCATGACTTTTACATATAAGGGGCAGAGCCTTATGTGTTCACCATGGCGGGTAACCCCTGTTGCTGCATTGTGATGCTGTATGTAGGGGAGGGGTCCAAGAGGAACAATGGCGCTTGCTCCACTGTCTGATGGTTTTAGTCACTCTCCCCACTACCCACAAGCAAAGTGGGCCCTTCTGGTGCTTATTCCCTTGTGGGGTGGATTTGTGTATGTTCTAGGACCCTGTGGGTCTCTCCAATGAACTCTACTGCGAGGCTGGGAGTTTCTCCCACTGCTGCCTCAACCCCCACAGGTGTTTTCAATCAGTGGTTTGAGGCTTTATTTCCCCACACTGGAGCCCTAGTTTGTGCAGTCTGTTTAGCTTCAGAGTTGTTCCTCCCGATTTATCCACACGCGAATGTTGGAATGCTCACTCCACCAGTTGTCGCCTCACAGGGTCCGCCAGCCGCCACCTTGCCTGCCCCAGTCCTCCAGGCACTGCCTTGCTGCAAGTCTTCTCTGCCCAGCTGCCTGTCTCTGCCCCACCTACTGGTCTGAATGAATGTTTCTTCTTTGACTCCTTGGTTGTCGGACTTCCATACAGTTCAATTTTCTATCAGGTCTGTTTGTTTTTCATTTTTAAAATGTTGTTGTCCTTTTGATTGTGTGAGGAGGCACATTGTGTCTACCTACGCCTCCATCTGGGCTGGAAGTCCCTCCTTTTTTCCTTCTGCTGCGTAGTATTCCATATTGTAAATGTACCATTGCTTTTTGATCCATTCATTTACTGATGGGCACTTAGGTTACTTCCAGCACTTGGCTATTGTAAATTGTGCTGCTATAAGCATTGAGATGCACAGGTTCTTTAGGACTGGAGTTTCAGAGTAGGATAAAATCCTAGCCATGGAATTGCCAGGTGAAAGGTAGTTCCATTTTTAGTTTTCTGAGGAAATTCCATACTGTTTTCCACAGTCTGCACCAGTCTGCATTCCCACCAACAGTGCACTAGGGCTTCCTTTTCTCCACATCCTCTCCAGCATTTGTTGTTTCTTGATGTCTTTATGATGGCCATTTGACTGGTGTGAAGTGGCATCTCATGGAGGTTTTAATTTGCATCTCTCTGATGGCTAGTGATAATAAGCATCTTTTCATACATCTCTGGGCCCTCTGTATGTCCTCCTTGGAGAAGTGTGTGTTCAGGACTTTTGCCCATTTTTATTTATTTATTTATTTATTTATTTATTTATTTATTTATTTATTTTTTGTCTTCCTGGAGTGGAGTCATGTGAGTTCTTTGTATATTTTGGAAATCAAACCCTTCTCTGAGGTATTATTTCCAAATATGTTTTCCCATACAGTTGGTTCTCTTTTCATTGTAATGCTGTTTTGTTTCACCATGCAGAAGCTTTTTAATTTGATGAGAACGCATTTGTAAATTCTTTCCTTTATGTCCCTTGCTCTAGGGGACATATCAGTGAAAATATTGCTGCATGAAATATCTGAGATTTTCCTGCCTATGTTCTCCTCTAGGACTTTTATTATGTCATGACTTATATTTAAGTCTTTCATCCACCTTGAATTTATTTTTGTGCAGGGTATAAGTTGGTGATAGAGTTTCATTTTTTTTTTGTTTTGTTTTGCATATAGCTGTCCAGATGTCCCAACACCATTTGTTGAAGAGGCTATTTTTACTCCATTTTATGCTGCTGCCCCCTTTGTCAAATATTAATCAACCATAGAGACTTGGGTTTATTTCTCAGCTCTCTATTCTGTTCCATTGGTTCATGTGTCTGTTCTTATGCCAGCACAAGGTTGTTTGATTACAGTGGCCCTGTAATACAGTTTGATGTCAAGTATTGTGGTCTCTCCTACTCTGTTCTTCTTTCTCAAAATTGCTACAACTATTTGGGGTCATTTATGGTTCCATATATATTTTTGAAAAGTTTGTTCTATATCTGTGAAATATGTCTTTGGTACGTGAATAGGGATTGTGTTGAATCTACAAATCACTGTGGGTAGTATGCACATTTTGATGATGTTAATACTTTCAATGCATGAACATGGCACATGCTTCTATTTGTTTGTGTCTTCCTTAACTTCTTTCTTCAGCATAGTGTAGGTATCTGAGTACAGGTCTTTTACCTCCTTCATTAGGCTTATTCCTAGTACTTTACTTTTCTTCTTGCTATATCAAATGGAATTGTTTTCCTGACTTCTGTTTCTGATATTTCATTGTTGATATACAAAAATGCCTTTGATTTCTGAATATTGACTTGCCATCCCACTGTTTTGCCAAAATCACTGATTAGGTTGAGTAGCTTTTTGGTGGAATCTATAGAATTTTTCATGTATACTATCATGTCATCCCCAAACAAAGACAGTTTAACTTCCTCTTTTCCAATTTGGAATGGATGCCTTTTATTTCTTTTTCTTGTCTGATTTCTGTAGCTACAACTTCCAATACTATGTTGAATACAAGTGCTGAAAGTGCACAACCTTGTCTTGCTCTTCATGTTAGTGAGAAAGTTTTTATTTTTTGCCCATTGGGTATGTTGTTGGCTCTAGGTCTCTCACATATGCCCTTCTTTATGTTGAGGAATGCTCCCTCTGTTCCCATTTACTGTTTTTATCATGAATTGGTGCTGTCCCTTATCAAATGCTTTTTCCCCATCTATTGATATAATCCTGTGAATTTTGCCTTTGCTTTTGTTTATGTGACGTATTACATTTATTTTTTTAAATATATTTTATTGATTATGCTATTACAGTTGTCCCATTTCCCCCTTTCATTCCCCTCCACCCTGCACACCCACTCCCACCCACATTCCCCCCTTAGTTCATGTCCATGTGTCATAAGTTCTTTAGCTTCTACATTTCCCATACTATTCTTGCCCTCCCCTGTCTATTTTCTACCTACTGTCTATGCTACTTATTATCTGTACCTTTTCCCCCCCTCTCTCCTCCTCCCACTCCCCTGTTGCTAACCCTCCATGTGATCTCCATTTCTGTGGTTCTGTTACTGTTCTAGCTGTTTGCTTAGTTTGCTTTTGTTTTTGGTGTAGTTGTTAATATCTGTGAGTTTCCTGTCTTTCTACTGACATATTTTTTTATCTTCTTTTACTTAGGTAAGTCCCTTTAACATTTCACATAATAGGGCTTGGTAATGATGAACTCCTTG
>PVKU01009423.1:11284-62155 GCA_004027475.1 Anoura caudifer
TCCATTCTAAATGAAAGCTTTGCTGGATAGAGCAATCTTGGATGTAGGTCCTTGACTTTCATGACTTGGAATACTTCTTTCCAGCCCCTTCTTGCCTGTAAGGTCTCTTTTGAGAAATCAGCTGACAGTCTGATGGGAACTCCTTTGTAGGTGACTGTCCCCTTATCCCTTGCTGCTTCTAGAATTCTCTCCTTCATTTGAATCTTGGGTAATGTAATTATGATGTGCCTTGGTGTGTTCCTCCTTGGGTCCAACTTCTTTGGGACTCTTGAGCTTCCTGGACTTCCTGGAAGTCTATTTCCTTTGCCAGATTGGGGAAGTTCTCCTTAATTATTTGTTCAAATAAGTCTTCCACTGGTTGCTCTTCTTCTTCCCCTTCTGGTACCCCTATAATTTGGATGTTGGGACGTTTATAGATGTCCTGGAGGTCCCTGACTCTCTCCTCATTTTTTTGAATTCTTGTTTCTTTCTTCTTTTCTGTTTGATTGTTGTTTCTTTTTTTCCGGTCCATTCCATTGATTTCAGTCCTAGTTTTCCTCCCATCTCTATTCATTCTCTGTGCGTTTTCCTTCATTTCACTTATTGCAGCCTGCATTTGTTCATCTAATTTGTGAGCAAAATCAACCAATTCTGTGAGCATCCTGATCACCAATGCTTTGAACTGTGCATCTGATAGTTTGGCTATCTCTTGGTTGCTTAGATAAATTAGCTCTGGGGCTTTGATCTGTTCTCCTGTTTCAGCCTTTTTTTTTTTTTTTTTTTTTTTTTTTTTTTTTTTTTTTTTTTTTTTTTTTTTTTTTTTTTTTTTTTTTTTTTTTTTTTTTTTTTTTTTTTTTTTTTGTAGTCTGGTCACAGCTGTTAAGTAGTAAGTGGAGGAGCCTTAGATGTTCCCCAGGGCAGGGCAGCCCAGTTGCTGGGTTGTGACACTGTATGTGGCTGCGGGGTCCGAGAGGGAACAATGGTGCTTGTTCCACTCTCTCCCAGATCCCATTCCCTTCTGCCGCATCCCATTTGCCTGGATTGTCTGTGTGTGAATTTGGGGCCACCTGGTCAGCCAGCTGCCTTGCGCAGCTTCACTGTGTCTGCCGGTGTTCCCGGGGTTCAGTAGCTGCTGCCTGTGCACCTGGGGTCTTCCAGCCACTGCCTAGGCTCCCAGGTCCACCAACCTCCACTTTTTCCTGCCCCGACTCTGCGCCTCTTACTAGTCCGGATGAATGGTTGTTGGACTTCCTTACAGTTCAATTTTCTATCAGTTCTGGATGTTTTCTTGTTTCTAAATCTTTGTTGTCCTTAATTTTGGTTGTGTGAGGAGGCACAGCGTGTCCACCTATGCCTCCATCTTAGCTGGAAGTCCTTATTACATTTATTGATTTGTGAATATTGTACCATACTTGCATCCCTGAGATGAATCCCACATGGTCATGGTGTATGATCTTTTTAATGTATTGCTGGATGTGGTTTGCCAATATTTTGTTGAAGATTTTGGCATCTGTGTTCATCAGTGACATTAGCCTGAAGTTTTCTTTCTTTGTTGTGTCTTTATCTGGTTTTTGGGATTAGTATGATGATGGCTTCATAAAAAGAGTTTGGGAGTCTTCCCTCTTCTTGGATTTTTTGGAATAGTGTGTGAAGGATAGGGGTTATCTCATCCTCTATTGCATTGTAGAATTCTCCTGTGAAACTGTCCAGTCCAGGGCTTTTGTGTATGGGAATTTTTTGATTACCGTTTCAATTTTGTCAGCTGTTATTGGTTTGTTCAGGCTTTCTGCTTCTTCTTCATTGAGTTTTGGAAGATTATGTCTTTCTAGAAATTTGTCCATTTCACTCAGGTTTTCAAATGTCTTGGTATATTGTTCTTCATAGTAATTTCTTACAATTCTTTGTATTTCTGTGGTATCAGTTGTAATCTCTCCTGTTTCATTTCTGATTGTGTTTATTTGGGTCCTCTCTCTTTTTTTCTTGATGAGCCTGCTTGAAGGCTTGCCAATTTTGTTTATCTTTTCAAAGAACCAGCTCCTGGATTCCTTGATCCTTAGAATTGTGCTTTGAGTCTCTATGCCATTTAATTCTGCTCTGATCTTGGTTATGTCCTTCCTTTTATTTGCTCTGGGCTGTCTTTGTTGTTGTTATTCGAGTTCTTGTAGGTGTAGCATTAGGTTGTTTGTTTGAAATGTTTCTATCTTTTCTAGGTAGACATGTATTGCTATGAACTTCCCTCTCAGGACTGCCTTCACAATGTCCCATAAGCTTTGGGTTGTTGTGAGTTCATTTTCATTTGTTTCCAGAAACTTTTTTATCTCTTCCTTGATCTCATTCTTGACCCATTCATTGTGTAATAGCATGCTATTCAATGTGCATGATTTTCAGTGTTTTTGAGTTCTTTTCCTTGAGGTTGGTTTCTAGTTTCAGGCCTTTGTGGTCAGAGGAAATGCTTCATTTGATTTCAATTTTCTTGAATTTGTTGAGACTTTTTTTGTGTTCTATCATGTAGTCTATCTTTGAAAATGTTCCATGTGCATTTGAAAACAATGTGTATTTAGCTTCTTTGGGATGAAAAGCTCTATATATTTCATTTAAATTCATTTGATCTAGAACATTGTTCAATTCTGCAATATCTTTGTTGATATTTCATTTGGAAGATCTGTCCATTTTTCACAGTGGGGTGTTGAAATCCCCTACTATAATTGTGTTGCTGTCAATATATTTCTTGCAATCCTCCAAGATTTTCTTTATGTATTTGGGTGCTCCTATTTTGGGTGCATTTATATTTGCAATGTTTATGTCTTCTTGATGGATTCCTCCCTTGAGTATTATGAAGTGACCTTCTGGGTCTCTTTTTATGGCCCTTGCTTTGAGTCTATTTTGTCTGATATGTGTATTGCTAAATAGGCTCCCCACCCCCTGTCCATTTGCTTGGAAAATTTGTTTCCAGCCCTTCACTTTGAATCTGTGTTGGTCTTTTCTCCCGAGGTGTGTCTCTTGTAGGCAGCATGTGTGTTGGTCATGTTTTCTTATCCATTCAGCTACTCTATGTCTTTTGATTTGAGCATTTAATCCATTTACATTCAAAGTTATTATTGATAGGTACTTATTCATTGTTATTTTACTTCCTTCGTACTTTTGTCCCTCTCTCTCTCACTCATTTTTTTTTTCCTTTTCTTAAAGCAGACCCTTTAGCATCTCTTGCAGGGCTGGTTTAGAGGAGGTATACTCTTTGAGGCTTCTTTTGTCTGAGAAACTGCTTATTTGGCCTTCCATTTTAATTGAGAGCCCTGCTGGATAGAGTAGTCTTGGTTGCAGGCCTTTGTTTTGCATTACTTGGAATATTCCTTGCCAATCTCATCTGGCTGGGAGCATTTCCATTGAAAAGTCAGCTGCTAGTCTTATCAAGGCTCTCTTGTATGTTACTTCCTTTTTCTCCCTTGCTGCCTTTAAGATTCTCTCTTTGTCTTGGAATTTTCCCATTTTGATTATGATGTGTCTAGAAGTGGGTTCCTCTTGAGTTCCTCTTGATTGGGACTCTGTGTTTTCCGGATTTGTGTGACTTTTTCTCTCATCAAATTAGGGATTTTTTCCATCATTACTTTTTCAAACACATTTTCTATCCCTTGTTCTTCTTCTTCGCCTTCTGGTATCCCTGTTTTATGGATATTATTATGTTTCCTGTTGTCCTGCAGTTCCCTTAACACCTCTTCATTCTTTCTTCCTTTTCTTGCTCTTCCTGGGTGTTTTTTTCTCTACCTTGTCTTCCAGCTTGCTAATTAAATCCTCTACTTCATCTAGCCCACTTTTGATTCCCTCTACTGTGTTCTTCAATTCAGAAATTGTATTCTTCATTTCTTCTTGGTCCTTGTTGATAGCTTCTATTTCCCTTTTCATATTGATATAATTTGCAATGAGTTCATGATAGTTTCCTTGTAGTTTTTGGTAATTCTCACTGAGCTCATTGAGCTTCCTTATAATCACTGCTTGAACTCAATATCTGGTAGTTGACTTGCCTCTATTTTATTTAGCACTCTTTCTGAGGCTTCCTCTTTTCCTTCATTTGGGGTTTCTTTGTCTTCCCATTGTTTGTGAGATTCTTTTTGTTAGACTCTGCTTCTTAAATTGATCTGTTCTCACTCCCTGGGTTTGTGGTGTGATTTTCTATGGTATGAGACCTGTGAGACTGCACCACAGGTCTCCTGAACTTGCTGCTCTTGGGATGTCACTTATGTTGGCTTTCTGGATGCAGTTGGGTTTTGATTGTTGTTGGGTCTTTCTCTGTGGTTCCTTCCCTCCAACTGGTTAACTGAGAGTCACTCTGCCCACCATGTCTTGTATGCTGGTGTGCAGCTGCCAACAGATTGTGTCAAAACTAGTACTTCTGTCTGTCCAAGGTTATGAGGCTTCTTTCTTGCTATTGTTCAGTTGCTTGTTCTGGATAATTTCTCCACCTTTTTTGTGATTCCAGATTGGTCCTTGGTGGAGGTTAGTGTGGCTTTCACTCACTCCTCTGCCATCTTTCTTTATTATCTGTTGGTTCCTTTGTGGGTGATTTCTCTCTTCCAGCAGGTATATTGGTGTTCACAGCTCCCACCTACTCTTTTATTTGATCATTTGGAGGAGGAAGGCAAAATGGAGTAAGACAGCAGGTGTGTATTCTATGGGATTTAAAGTACCAACCTGTAGAGAGGAGACAGGAGATTCTTTGGATAACTATAGTGTTAACCATGATATTTCACCTAACTAGCTACTTTTTAGAAAGGGTGGAAAAGAGATAAGACTCTTGTTAGAGGGGGGAAGAACTGTACGTTGAATGCAGAAAACAGTGAGCTTTTGGGTGGCTAGATTATGTGCTATAGTGAGAGTAAATGATAGAAATTAGGCATAGTGTGCAAGAGAATAGAGTTAACCACAACAGTAATAAAGTTCCCAAAGATAGTGAAATGGGCTAAGATCTGGGAGGGGTGCTATGTATTATCTACAATTGTATGGAACAATAATTATTTACAATAATACTGGAACAGCAATCATATGACAGAATCTATGTGATCTCAATAACAAGAATAGGAAGTTCACAACCTAGAGTAGTGTGTTATTGTAACACAACTGAAAGAAGGAGAATTAAAATATACTATGAAAGAGAACAGGGAAAATCAGTTAAACAATGCAATTAAACAGACAAAGAAAACTAAACAGAATGAAGAGAAATAAAAAATACTAGTAAAATAAAAGAACTAAAAAATAATAATAGAAATAAAGTATAACATGCAAGTTCTCTGGAATAGCAAAGTGAAATTTGTCTCAGTTTCTCAGTTGTTGGGATTAGCCTTGTGATCCCTCTTTGAGTCTGTCTCTGGACCTTTCACAACTCCAGGTCTTATTGTTTGACTTGTGGGTGGGGAGAAAAAATGAATTAAAAAAAGAGCCTCTTGCTGACTTTAAACCTGCCAAGAAAGTTCTGCTGGTCTTCCTGCATGCTGCAGGCAGAGAAGGGGTGTGTTTTGCTTTTTTCCCTTTCTCTGGTTTTAAGAGGATGGGGGCCAGGTCTGGGCCACACTCTTCACAGTTGCCCACCCTCTAGCCCAGTTCCTCCATTTCCTCCAGTTCCTCCCCTTCAGGGCCCCCAGTGCTTATCTGTGCCAGAGCAGCACCTTCAATCCACCAGTTGCGCCATCACTGAGGTACACTAATTAGGGGCAACTCACACACCATCTTCTTGCTCTTTGCTGTCCTAGGCACTAGACACTCTCAAAGTCTCTTCAGGGTAGTTCAGCTCCTCCACTGTGTTAATTCTTTCTGGGGACTGTTAGCTCCCTGAGCCCTGCTGCTCTCCTCTGTGGGGGGCATGTCCTCCTTCCTCTTAGTGGGCCAGCCTGACTGTGAGGGAGTGGGGTACTGCTGTGGCCACTAGAGCAGCAGGGGTAGGGGCGTGGCTGAGGTTGTGGCTGCAGCAGTGGGAACACAGCCAGGGTGATGGGGAGGGGTGGCCGCTGCAGGAGAGTTCCCCAAACAGTGACCAAAATGCACTCTCAGATCTGTTCTATTGGTTCATGTGTCTGTTTTTTTGCCAATACCATGCTGTTTTGAGTATCTTTGCTCTGTAGTATAATTTGAAGTCTGGAAGTGAAATACTTCCAGCTTCATTCTTTCTTCTATATATGCATGCCTCTGTTCATTACAGCATTATTCACGGTGGCCAAGATGTGGAAACAACCAAAGTAATTGAATAAAGAAGATGTGGTATATATACAATGGAATAGTACTCAGATATAAGAAAAGATGAAATACTACCATTTGTGACAACATGGATAGACCTTGAGAATATTATGCTAAGCAAAATAAGTCAGTCAGAAAAAGCTAAGAACCATATAATTTCACTCATATGTAGAATATAAAACTGAAACTCAGACACAGACAAGTGTATAATGGTTACCAAAGGAAAGGGGGGTGAAGGCTCATAAAGGAGGCAAATATATGGTGATGGAAGATGATTTGACTTTGGGTGGTGAGCACACAATGCAATACACAGATCATGTATCATAGAAAGGTACACTTGAAACCTATATAATCTTATTAACCAACGTTACTGCAATAAATTTAATTATTATTTTATATTTATATTTATTTTTAATTTAAATTATTTTATTGTTGTTCAATTACAGTTGTCCATATTTTCTCCCCACCTCTCCCCCCCACTCCCTCCAAACCCACCTCTCTCCCTTGCTTCCACCCCCTCCTTGGTTTTGTCTATGTGTCCTTTATAGTAGTTCCTGAAAACCCTTCTTCCCACTGTATCCTCCTCCCTCCCCTCTGGCTATTGTTAGAGTGTTCTTAATTTCAATGATTCTGGTTATATTTTGTTTGCTTTTTTCTTTTGTTGATTATGTTCCAGTTAAAGGTGAGATCATATGGTATTTGTCCCTCATTGCCTGGCTTATTTCACTTAGCATAACGCTCTCCAGTTCCATCTATGCTGTCGCAAAGGATATAAGGTCCTTTTTTCTCTCTGCTGCATAGAATTCCATTGTGTAAATGTACCATTGTTTTTTGATCCCCTCATTTACTGGTGGGCACTTAGGTTTCTCCCAGCACTTGGCTGTTGTAAATTGTGCTGCTATGAACATTGGGGTGCATAGGTTCTTTTGGATTGGTGTTTCAGGGCTCTTAGGGTATAATCCCAGCAGCGGAATTGCTAGGTCAAAAGGCAGTTCCATTTTTAGTTTTCTGAGGAAATTCCATACAGTTTTCCACAGTGGTTGTACCAGTCTGCATTCCCCCCAACAGTTCACTAGGGTTCCCTTTTCTCCTCATCCTCTCGAACACGTGTTTGTTTATTTGTTTGTGATGGCCATTCTGACCAGTGAGTGTGAGATGGTATCTCATTGTGGTTTTAATTTGCATGTCTTTGATGCCTAGTGATGCTGAGCATCTTTTCATATGTCTCTGGGCCCTCTGTATGTCCTCCTTGGAGAGATGTCTGTTCAAGTCTTTTGTCTATTTTATAATTGGGTTTTTTTTGTCTTCCTGGAGTGGAGTCATGTGAGTCCTTTATATGTTTTGGAGATCAAGCCCTTGTCCGAGGTATGATTGGCAAATATGTCTTCCCATATGGTTGGCTCTCTTTTCATTTTAATGCCGTTTTCTTTAGCCATGCAGAAACTATTTAATTTGATGAGGTCCTATTTATTTAAGACTTCATTTATTTTTATTTTAGAGAGAGGGGAAAAAAGTGAGAGAGGGAGAGAAACACCAATGTGTGGTTGCCTCTTGCGTGCCTCCTACTGGGGACCAGGCCCACCAACCAGGCATGTGCCCTGACCAGGAATTGAACTGGCCACCTTTCAGTTCACAAGCTTCCACTCAATCCACTGAGCTACACAAGCCAGGGCAATAAATTTAATTTTTAAAATACTTCCACAAACTTAATAAAATAAAAAGGAACTTCACTGCTGTCAGCTGAATAAAAGCTCCCTCCCCCAACAAAATGTCCATTCCTAAGCCTAGATCAAGTGACTATCTTACTTTACATGGCAAAAGGGACTTGGCAATTAAGAATCTTGGGATGCACAGATTATTTTGGATTATCTGTGTGGACCTAATGTAATCATAAGAGTTCTTATAACAGGGATGCAGGAAGATCAGTCAGAAAGAGAGACAGATTGGAAGATGCTATGTCTGTGGATTTGAAGATGGCAGAAAGGGATGAGAAAAGGGGTGCAGGTGGCCTCTAAAAGTGAAGGAACTCGTACTCCTCTAGAGCTTTTAGAAGAAATGCAGCCGGGCCCACACCTTGATTTTTAAAACTTCTGCTATCCAGAATTATGAGAACAAATTTTGTCATTCAAAAGCACTAAGTTTGTGGCAATGTGTTACAGCAGCAATAGGAAACTAAAACATTCACTAAGCTGAAGTCCAGCCTTAATGCTATAGAACAAAAAAGTGTGAGAGTAAACATCATTATCTTAAAAAACTCAGTATAAGTTACTTAGTAAACACAGACTTCCTTGTTGCATGTCAACTGAATCCAAGTGATAATTTTAAAATGTACATGAGTGTGGCTGCATAGTATTCCACTGTGTAAATGTATCACATTTTAGATAACTTTTTTATCTACTCATCTACTGATGGAAACTTGGGTTGTTTCCAAATCTCGGCTATTGTAAACAACACTGCAATGAACAAAGGGGTGTATATATTCATCCAAATCAGTGTTTTGGCTTTTGGATATATTCCCAGTAGTGGAATTCCTAGGTCAAAAGGCAGTTACATTTTTAGTTTTCTGAGGAAATTCCACATTGTTTTCCATAGTGGCTGCATCTGTCTGTATTCCCACCAACAATGTACTAGAGTTACCTTTTGTCCACATCCTCTCCAAGACTTGTTTTTGTTGATGTATTGACAATAGCCATTTTGACAAGTGTGAGGCAATATCTCATTGCATTTCTCTGATGATTAGTGATGTTGAGCATCTTTTCATACGTCTATTGGCCATCTCTGTGTCCTCTTTGGAGAAGTGTCTATTCAGGTGCTTTGCCCATTTTTTTAACTGGATGGAGTTTTTTTGGTGTTGAGTTTTATAAGTTCTTTATAAATTTTGGATATGAACCCCTTATTAGATGTATCATTGGCAAATATGTCCTCCCATTCAGTGGGTTGTCTTTTCAATTCGTTGATGGTTTCCTATGCTATCCAAAAACTTTTTAGTTTGATGTAGTCTCATTTGTTTAGTTTTTCTTTTGTTTCCCTTGCCTGAGGAGATATATCACAAAAAATATTGCTATGAGAAATGTCCAAAAAAACCCCTCATAGCACAGACAACAGTGTGGTGACTACCAGAGGAAAGGGGGTGCGAGGAGATAAAAGGAAGTAAAGAGGGGATAAATGGTGATGGAAGGAGACTTGACTTGGGGTGATGAACACACAATACAACATATAGATGATGTGTTTTAGAAGTATGCACCTGAAACCTATGTAACTGTATTAACCAATGTTACCCCAATAAATTCAATAAAAACAAAAAATAAAATATGAAGTGTATATTAAAATATGGGTGGGGTAAATACAAATTAATTAAATAAAACAACCATGTAGTGACAAGATAATTGAGTGTGAGACCTTCATATAGGCATAGCTAAATGAAAACAATATTCTCTCTACATACACCATGTACGGATAGCAAGGATTTGTAGCATATGTTTTTAAATAGCTCTATGGAAATGTCATTCACATATCCTATAACTGGCCTATATAAAGTGTAAAATTCAAAGGTTTTTAATATATTCACAGATATATGCAACTATCACCACAGTTTTAGAGCATTTTCCTTTCTTTCTTTTTGATTTTATTCATTTATTTTTAGAGAGAGGAAGGAAGAAGAAAGAGAGGGAGAGAAACATCAATGTGTGGTTGCCTCTAGCACACCCCTTACTGGGGACCTGGCCCACAGCCCAGGCATGTGCACTGACTGCAAATCGAACTGGTGACACTTTGGCTAGCAGGTTGACACTTAACCCACTGAGCCACACCAGCCAGGGCTAGAGAATTTTGTTTTCATCACTTCAAAAGAAACCTTGTCTGTACCTTTTAGCTATGACTACCCTTTACCTCTGCCCCATCTCCTCATCCATAAGTAATGACTAATCTGCTATCTGTTTCTATAGATTTTCCTGTTATGGACTTTCATATGAATAGAGTCACACTACATGTATATGGCCTTTGTGCCTGTTTTCTTTCACATAGCATGAAGTTTTCAAGGTTTATTCATGTTATAGCATGTACCAGTACTTCATTCCTTTTTGGCCAAGTAATATCCTATTGTACAGATAGAACACAGGCTGCTTATTTTCTTCATCTGTTGATGGCCATTTTAGGTTATTTCTGCCTTTTGGCTATTTTAGATAATGCTGCAATAGCAACAGGAAAAGTAAAGTACCTAGGAATAAACTTAACCAAGGAGGTAAAAGACTTGGACTCAGAAAACTACACAACGCTGAAGAAAGAAATTAAGGAAGACACACATAAATGAAAGCATATACCATGTTCATGGATTGGAAGAATTAAAATCATCAAAATGTCCATATTACCCAAAGCAATGTATAGATTCCCTATGAAAATACCAATGACGTATTTCATGGATATAGAACAAACATTTCAAAAATTTATATGGAACCATAAATGACCCTCAGTAGCCACAGAAATTCTGAGGAAGAAGAAAAAAGTAGGAGGGATCACAATAGCTAACATCAAACTGTATTACAAGGCCACTGTAACCAAAGCAGTCCAGTACTGACATAAGAACAGACACATAGATGAATGGAACAGAATAGACAGCCCAGAAATAAACTCAACTCTCTATGGTTGATTAATATTTGACAAAGGGGGTAACAGCATAAAATGGAGTAAAAATAGCCTCTTCAACAAATGGTGTTGGGACATCTGGACAGCTACATGCAAAAAAATGAAACTCGACCACCAACTTACACCATATACAAAAATAAACTCAAGATAGATAAAAGACTTAAATATAAGTCATGACATGATAAAAGTCCTAGAGGAGAACATAGGCAGGAAAATCTCAGATACTTCAAATCTCAGCAATATTTTTGCCAATATATCCCCTAGAGCAAGGGACATAAAGGAAAGAGTAAACAAATGAGACTTCATCAAAATAAAAAGCTTCTGCATGGCTTTGAAATGAAAAGGGAACCAACCATATGGGAAAATGTATTTGGAAATAATACCTTGGATCATTTCTGAGGGTTTGGTCTCCAAAATATAGAAAGAACACACATGGCTCCACTGCAGGAAGGAAAAAAAAAAAACTATTAAAAAATGGGCAAAGGACCTGAACAGACACTTCTCCAAGGAGGACATATAGAGGGTCCAGAAAGGTATGAAAGGATGCTTAGCATCACTAGCCATCAGAGAGGTGCAAATTAAAACCTCTGTGAGATACCACTAAACATGAGTAAGAATGGCTATCATAAACAAAACAAACAGCAAATGTTGGAGAGGTTGTGGAGAAAAGGGAACCCTAGTGCACTGTTGGTGGGATTGCAGACTGGTGCAGCCACTGTGGAAAACAGTATGGAATTTCCCCAGAAAACTAAAAATGCAACTGCCTTTTGACTTGGCAATTTCACTGCTGAGATTATACCCTAAAAACCCTGAAATACCAATCTGAAAGAACCTATGCACCTCAATGTTCATAGCAGCACAATTACAGTAGCCAAGTGTTGGAAGTAACCTAAGTGCCTGTCAGTAAATGAGTGGATCAAAAAACAATGGTACATTCACACAATGAAGTACTATGTAGCAGAAAGAAAGGAGCTCCTACTCTTCATGAATGCATGGATGGAACTAGAGAATATTATGCTATGTGAAATGAGTCAGGCAGTGAAAGACAAATACCATATGACCTCACCTAGAAGTGGAACCTAATCAACAAAACAAAATAAGCAAAATAAGCAATGAGTAAGCAAAATATAACCAGGTACATTGAAATAAAGAACCAACTAACAGTAATCAGAGGGGTGGGCAGAATGGGATAATGGGGGGGGAGTGGAAGGATCATCAAGGAACATGTATAAAGGACCCATAGATAAAGCCAATGTGGGGTAGGATCAAGGGTGAGAGGTGGGGATGGGTGGGTGGGGGGAATGGTGGCAGGAAAATTAAGACAACTATACTTGAACAACAATAAAATAAATAAATAAATAAACACATGAATAAGTAAAGCTGCTATAAACATTAATGTACAGATTTCACTTGATCCAAATTTGGGGCAGAGGAATACCTAACATTGCTGACAGACCCTCTTGGCTAGGTGTGATTGACTAAAGCCAGTCAGGAGAGTAATCATTCCTTGGTAACTGGAACCATATACATTTCTTCATCTATTGTCAGCCAGACAGGAAGGTCCATTGAGTCTGCTGGCCAGTCTTGAATACCCAGGTGCTGGAGGCAGCTGCTTCTTATTCCAATGTTCTAGCTAGCAGAAGAAAGATAAACACAATGGACACTGAATAAGAGAAACAGTCAGCTTTACCTCAAAGTATCAGGAATGGCCAAGACTGTTTGAAAGGTATTAGGGTTTGAATCATGTACCTCAAATGATGTGTTGGAGTCCTAATCCCTGGCACCTGTAAATGTGATCTTATTTGAAAACAGGGTCTTTGCAGATGTAGTCAAGTTAAGATGACTCCATACTGGACTCATTAACTAGTATCCATGTAAGACATGTGAACACAGAGGCAGAGATTGGAGTGATGCATCTACAAGCCAAGGAACACCAAAGATTTATGACAGCCACCATAAAGTAGGAGAGAGGTCCACAACAGATCCTTCCTTACAGCCTTCAGAGGTATGGCCCTCGGTAAATATTTGGGAAACGAGTAAGCAAATATAGCTCACACTTTAAGCCACACATAGTCGAGAGCACAAAGTCGAAAGTCATAAAAGCATGATGGTTCCTAGACAAGCCAAGAATTCATTTCTTGGAGTAGACCCTAAAGAAAATGTTTGTTAAGACAATGAAAGAATAATATTCCTTTGACTACATTCTGCCCAGACAGTTAAAGCAGATGGTACAGTCAGATGCCTGGGCAGAGTTAGGCAGAAATGGCTTTACCCACAACCCTAGGCTAAGGGAGCAAGATACTGTGCACTAGGAAGCTGGTCTGCTAAGATTAAAAAGTGTGGCCCTTCACTATGCCTCCTGGTATTCCATGGCATATTCCAGCAAGTTCCAGAACAGTCAGGGTATTACATATAAAGGAATTCAGTCAGGCCAGTGTAGATTGTTCTTGGCAAGGAGCAAATGCAGACTAAATACCCTGCTCTTGAGCCCAAACTTCTGTGACTATAGTAACTTCTCAAAGCATATCACATCAGGGGAGTTGTATTCATTTCCTTTGGCTGCTGTAACAAATTACCACCACTGTGGTAGCTTCAAACAACAGGCATTTATTCTCTTATATTTCTGTAAGTCAGAGTTCCAAAGTCTTTTTTTCTAGGCTATATCCAACATGTCAGCTAGGCTACCCTCCCTCAGGAGGATTTAAGGGAAAATATGCTTGCTTGCCTTTTCCAGCATTTAGAACTGCATTCTTTGTATTCCCTGGTTTATGGGACCTGCTTCCATCTTCAAAGCCAGCAGCAGAGAATCTTGTTTCAGTGGTCACATTGCCTCTGTGGGCAACGATCCTCTGTCTCCCTCTTATGAGGACATTTGTGATTATATTTAGAGCCCAGCTGGAATCCAAGATAATTTCCCCCTCTCAGGATCCTTAACTAAATCACATCTGCAAAGTCTCTTTTGCCATGTAAGGTAACATTCACAGGTTCTCAGAATTAGGATTCAGATATCTTTGTAGGTCATTACTCAGCCTCCCACAGGAATGGAGGTGAGAAATATTTGCCTGTGGACTTGAAATTTACAGTGACCAACCCAAACCTCCTCCCTTAAATGGCAATGAGGAAGACTCCAGGATCCCTCAAGAGGTTCTCTTTTTGCTAGTGTGTGTTATAATGTATAATGACACAAATTCCCATGTTCCCAGGTATAAGGGAAGCAGCCACCTGGTGGATCTAGAGTTGACTATAGATCTACATTCCCTGATTCTTCTTTGTAGGCCACCTGCTTTTCTTTGCTGATGTATGATGGCACTTTCAAGCCCTTATATAATGCACTCGAGTCTATTAGAGACATAGCAGAGCAGGCCACATCCATTCCCCAAAGGAACATCCTACACTCAACACCTAAGCTACTTACAAGGGCATAAGGTCATGCCAGCCTGCCCATTGGTCTCCCTGATGAACTTCCTGTCCCCTTCCTGCTGTGAACTTTCCAATGCCTATGTCTCCCCATATCACACGTTGTAAGTCCTTCAGTGACTTACCATCACTAGCACAGCAAGACCAAGTTAGATGGTTCTCACTTGGCTTCAAGGCATTCCACGATCAAGCCCTGTAGATGGGTCAGCCCCATGTACACCAATACCTTCCTTTACATCTGGAGCCTTTACACCTGCCTCCATGGACTACTTCTGTCTGCCATCAGGATGCAATGTTTTTTTATTGAGGTAAAATTCATATAAGATAAAATTTACAATAAAAACTCTGACAGGCTATGCCATGATGAACTTTGAAAACATTAGGCTCAATGAAAGAAGCCAGACACAAAAAAACAAATATGATATGATTCCATTTACATGAGAAACCTAAAATAGTGAAATTCATAGATATGGAAAGTAACAAAGAGATTACCAGAGGCAGAGGGGAGGGTGGTAATAAGCAGCTATTATTTTAGGGCTATGGAGTTTCAGTTTGGGAAGATGAAAAAGTTCTAGAGATGGATAGTGGTGGTGGTTGCATAGCAATGTGAATGTACTCAGTGTCATTGAATTATACACTTAGAATAGCTAAAAGGTAAGTTTTCTTGTATATATTTTGTCACAATAAGAAATTAAAAAAAAAACACAAAATGTACCACTTTAATGCTTTTAGAATACACACAGAGTAGCTTTCAGCAAATTTCCGGAGTTGTGAAATCATCATTGTCAATTTTAGAATATGTTAATCACTCCAAACAGAAACCCCTCTCTCATTAAACAGTCATTCCTCAACCTCCTAACCTCTGGAAACCATGAGTATGCTTTCTGTCTTTATGCATTTGGCCATTTCAGGCATTTAATATAAATAGAATAATACAATATGTAACCTTTTGTGTCTGACTTCTTTCACTTAGCATACTGTGTTCAAGATTTATCCAGATTGTGGTATGTATCAATACCTCATTCCTTTTATGGATGAATAATATTCTATTGTATGGAGAGGCCACATTTTGTTTTTCTGTTCTTCAAATGTTGGACATTTGGATTATTTCCACTTTGACTATTATGAATAATGCCTCTATGAACATTTGTGTACAAGTCTTTGTGTGGATATGTTTTCATTTCTCTTGAGTAGATACCTAGGAGTGGAATGGCTGGGTCACATGATAACTTATCAACATGCAACTCACAGTAGAATTCAATGCATCAACTCTGGATCTCTATGCTGATGGAGGATATAAGCAGCCCAGAAAACAGAAAACCAAAGGCAGTTGGAAAAAAATCCTTTTTTAGCTTCTATTTCCATTTCTCTCCCCTTACTGAAGTCCTACTGGGTTTGTCACTGTGTCACAAAATTCACAGTTTGAGTTTAAACTTCCCTCTTCAGCCATGAAATGACTCCCAAACAGATTTCAGACGTATGTAGGGGTGGTTAACTGGTTGATCTATAGTTGACTTTGATTTTTGTTTTACTAATCATTACTTTAGACTAGAAAATCTTTGCCTTCAGATCTGTTAGGCCAAGATCTAAAGTCAGCCTGTGAAGGTGCTGTTCCACAGATGCCCTATATGGTCAAAATGTGTCCACATGTAATGTGCGAATATCTATTTTGTTCCTGACTGTTCTTCAACCCAAATCCACTCAAGTGAATCTCTTTGAAGACATGACAGCTACAGGTCAGTATAGTTCAACATCAGTTGAATTCTTTTTAAGTACAGTCTGCGACAATTTCTTATTTTTACAATATTTGCCCTTTGAAACAGCCCTTGAGCTTACACATTTAAAGGGGGCAGTGGGGTTCAGAGACTGTCAAGCAAGCAAAATGATTAGTGTTGTTTCATTCTGTCTGTGCCCATGAATAGCACTTGATTCACAGACTGCAAATGGAACATTGCACAGGGTAGGCACTTCATGGGCACAGGAGAATTAGTCTTAGAACACTCTGCAAACTTCTTTCTCTCTGACCAGATGGACAAATCAAACTGAAAATAAGCACAAGTCCTCTAATAAGGTAATATTGTTTGTACTTCCAAACAGCCCACAAGAAATGGCACTAAAAGAAGTGGTATCACCTGTAAATTACAAACATTAACATTTAAATCAACAATTATCACCCCTTCCAGTGCTGGGGTCTGTTAGAGAAAGTCAAGTTGTCCTGTGTTCAGCTGGTAGCTGGTCTTTCCTGTGGGTTACATGTGAAAACCCTGATGGTGGTTAGAAACCATTCTGCTTGATTTGAACTTGGCAGAAGTATCTGGTACAAATGAAAGACCTCCTTAGAGGACAGGGTGGTGGAGGGGTGGTCCCCAGGGTGCCACTGATCAGCCACAGTTCATGAAGCCACACCAACTACAACTCCACAGAAAGGCAGGAGGCTAGTTTTACATTGCTAATGACTTACTGTGTGACCTTGGACAAGTGGTTTTCTGTCTGTGGGCCTTAGTTTCTTTATCTGTATGTGAGGGGCTGCTGAACCAGATAATACTGAAAGCCCTGAGGAGCTTTCTGTGGTTTTGGGCTGAGCTGGGAAAGCTTCCCATGTGCCTTTCATAACTGATCTAAATGAAGAACTATGTAAAGGCATGGATCACATTCAAATGTCAGAATTTCATTTTTAAGAGATGAAAGGGCACACTGAGAAATACACTACAATTATATTCCCTAGAAAGGATGGACTGGACCCCAATTTGGCAGCTAGAGCCTGGCCTTGATCTAGATAGAATCTCAGGACTGTTTTCAATATGTTTGCTTTTCCTATTCATCCATTCATCCTATTTCTAAAGACAAAATTACAACTAAAAGCTCTTAGCAGAAGCTCTCTCACAGCCTCACTCTCTCAGCTCAGCATCACAGGGCAAGAATGGAAAGGTGGGCAGAAAAATTTGTGTCCATGGAGCTCGGCCACCAGCGAGATCTGGCAGAGCCTTAAAGGTGTCTCTCAAATTTAGGCTTAGAGCAAACAGAGGACATGCCAAACCTTCTGTTTGTTTTGCTATAACAGTTTTGGAAACCAGCCTTTCACCATTGTCCTGCCCTAAACCTGGTGGGGGGAGGAGAATATGTCATAAGGGCTCCAAGGTGGAAGGGACATGAAAGAGGGACAAGAGAACCAGGCCTAAGCATCCCAAGAGGCCATCCAACTCTTCCATCTTGAAGTTGTTCTGCCTCTTAAAAAGTCCCATCACCCCATAGGTTATTCCCTTTATCTTTGTTTCCACAAATTGAGGCCATACACAATAGATCGAATTACCTATGAACTCTCTCCAGGATTCTTCCTCATCACCCTTCTACCTTTTACCTTTTAAAGTCATCTTTTTTCTTGCTTAAACACTACCCAAGATTATTCCTTGTATGAAAATCCTGAGTGCCTTTGACATTCTGAGCACTTGTTTCTGGAGCAAGCCCAGCTTGTTAATGTCTCTTGGAGAGGTTACCCGTATCCAGAACAGAGTATGCATCCAGGCACTATGGGCTGACCAGGAGACAGGAGGTTTTAAGAAACCAGGAGGTTTTAAGAAAGAGGTACATCTTGACCTTGGGTTTAGGGGAGATTAGCATTTGGATAACAGGATACCCATTGTGCTAAGGGAAGTACAAAGGGTAACAGAAATGAAAATATATGTTCACACAAGAACTTTTACATGCATGTTCATAGCATGTGAGCAGTATTACAATAGCCCCAAATAGGAAACAACCCAAATGTTCATGCATGGATGAATGGATAAACACAATGTGGTTTATCCATACAATGGAATATTATTTAGCTGTAAAAAGCAACAAGGATCATGCTACAACATGGATAAACCTTGAAAACATTATGATAAGTGGAAGAAAACAGACACAAAATGCCACATACTGTATAATTCATTTGTATGAAATGTCTAGAATAGGTAAGTCCATAGACACATAAAGCAGATTAGTGGTTGCCAGGGACTGGGGAAGGGGAAATAGAGAGTGACTGCTAATGGGGATTTCCTTTTGGAGTGATGAAAATATTCTGGAAGTAAATAGAGGTGATATTTATTCAATGCCAAGCATAATGAATTATACATTTCAAATGGGTGGATTTCATGTTACGTGAATTTTACCTCAATTTATAAAGATAAAAAAGATTCTGTCATGTCACTAGGGCTAAGAACCAGCGGACCAGTGGGAGGAGATAGCAAATTCCAAAGCAGCAGGCCCAGTTCTAAGGGAGAGTCCAGCACAGAGGCCATAGGATTGGAACAAATGGGCCCCTTATCCTTCTGGAGCTAGGAGAAGGCAGTATGTTCTCACAAGTCTTGAGGGGTAACCTGAAGCCAGCCACGTAGAGAAAAAAAGGAAGGTCATTGCAGACAATGACCTGGTAGGAAAACCTGCCAGCACAAAGCAGTATGGTAGGCTCAGGCCAGGATATATAGGGCTTTGTAGGCCACAGGCAGGACTTTTTAAAAATAATATATATATATATATTATAGTTATAGTTAACATTTAGTATTATGTTAGTTTCAGGTGTATAGCATAGTCAGGAATTTGGACTTGCTGCGAGTGAGATGGAGGGCCTTTAACATGAGATTGATGGATTTTAAGTAAGGGAACATGATCTGATTTACCTTTTAAGAGGCTCCCTCTGGCTGCTTGGTGGAGATTGGGCTGGAAGCAGCCATGCAGTTATTTAGCGCAGAGATGAGTGTACACATCCAAGGTTGTTTACAAGGCAGAGTTTGTAGGGCTTGGTAATGGAGTGGTTGAGATCAGGAGAGGAGTCAGGGCTGCCTCCTAGGTTTAGGGCCCCAGCAACTGGGAGATCAGTGGTGCCATTTACTGAGATAGGGATCATGTAGGCGAGTGGCAGGGTGATTTGGGAGACAAGAAAGGACAGTCCTGTTTTGGACATTGCAATGCCCCTGAAAAAGCCATTAGACAACACAGAACAGGCATTTGAATGTAGGGATCTGTTTTCACAGACGAAACACGGCTGGAGAGGTAAAGGTTGCTGTGATCTGCATGTGGGTATGAATGAGATGGCCCAGGGAGAGAGGTTAGTGTGTGAAGAGAGGACCTGGCGGAAGTTATACTGTGAGCAAAAACACAGAGGCAGGAAGAAGCACAGAGGTTTGGGGAGCCGCAAGTGTTCCAGTGAGGCTGGAAGCTGGGGCCAGGAGGGGTGGGAGGGAGATGGTCAGAGATGTCATCCTGGGCCTTGAATGCTGAGCTCAGGAACTTACACTAAGTCCCAGGGACAATGGGAAGAAGCTACTGATAGGCTTGACTTAATACTTTCAGAAGATCCCTCTAGTGCAAAGAGTGGACAGAAGAACAGGGAAAGGAGAAGTAAGGATCCCAGTTAAGATGCTCCATTTTTTCTCAATAGTCCTCAGGTGATCAGTTGTGTTAGGGGTATTCTTAGTGGGAATGGAGAGAAAGGGGCACTTTGAAAAGTCTTGATGGGATTGAATTGCCAAGTATTCAATCAATACATGTTAATCAAGTTTTGTTCAAATTCACAAAACCAGTTACAGACAGATCCATAGTGCTCTGATTTTTCCCTGCCTTGGTTTTTTACCCATGTCTGGTGATCAAAGTCTGCAGTCAAACAGAAGTTTGACATTTGCATAGGAGTTAATGAAATCAAATGGTCTTGTTGAATGGGCTGGGATTTGGCTAATGTAATATCCAATTTCACATCCACTAGCACCCTATGGATGTGTGTGTCTCTTGTCTGTCTGTGTGCAGGAGGGTGTTAGATGTATTTGGTGCCCCAAAGGGGTAGTAGTGAGTGCCTATTGAAAACCAACAAGAGATAATTTGAACACAAAGTTGTTACTATTAATTGGATGCTGTTTCATACATTTGTGTCCTGTAACTTTTTCTGGGAGATTTCTTGAACTGCTTCCATCACAGGAAAAGACACAGATAGGTCAAATGTTGGTTTCTGTGGTTTAAGTCTCCCAAGTACTTCAGGCAGACTTCACTATGTACATTAAATAAGGCCCTACATCTTTGCATTTGGGAGGCAAATGTTAAGTCCTATGCCTGCAGAGGTCAGGACACCGAGTGGGAAATGCTGCCTCAGAAATATTACACATGTAAGTTATTTCTTGCCAAATGCCTAAGCAGATTTCATATTAATTCTACTGAGCACTAGAAAGAAATTTACAGAACAATCTCCTGCATTAGGTAAACATGGAAGTACAGGTTTTACCCTGCTTGACTTGGCGCCCAGGCTTATAGAAGATGAGCAGGTGTTCTGCATTTAGATTTCCAGAGAAGAGGACTCCTCATGATAATGAACCATGAAACCAAGTAGTTACCTGGAATTTTGTACCCATCTTCTTTTCCTCGGTATAGTTGTTACCATGGCCACCATTGCCGTTATCATCTCCATTGTATGGTCCTTGGTTTGTTAAGAAAAAAACTCCAAACCCCAAATGGTAGTTTTAACAGATCGAAAAGGATGAGATAATTAGTATCTCATGGGAATTTGTGGTACTGGACTACAAAATGCTCTGGTCAAAGGATTCCATCCACGGGATGAGCAATATTATGGCACATAGTTGCAATAGGTGTGATGGGAGGTTTCTGCAAAAACACAGGGATGAAAGTCACTTCTGTCTGTGAAGCTGCAGCTCCTGACCAGTCATGCTGGGTTGTCTCTGGGCAGCCAGCAGAGCCTGAGAGTCTAGATCCCAGCACCCTGTTCTTCCTGAGTCCAGTTAAGCACTTTTGGGACTCTTGCACAGGCCTCCTCCTCACTCTTCTCTCTGCCTCTTTGCCCCATCCCAATCACCTCTCCACTTTCCCCACCTTTTTACTCTTCAATGGCTGATGCCTAGGCAGCATTTTCTAAGGCAGATACTGGATTTTGTACAATAAACTTCTGAGTCTCCTTAAAGAAATGGATTCATGAACCTTACAGGAAAGAAGGGGCTGGAGAAAGAAGTATTTGAAGTCTTGAAAGGCAAGGATCTACATCCAAGATGACTCTATCCAGCAAAGCTTTCATTTAGAATGGAAGGGTAGATAAAGTGCTTCTCAGATAAGGTCAAGTTAAATGAGTTCTTCATCACCAAGCCCTTATTATAGGAAATGTTAAAGGGACTTATCTAAGAAATAGAAGATCAAAAATATGAACAGTAAAATGACAACAAACTCACAACTATCAACAACTAAACCTGAAAAACTAAAACAAAAATAAGCAAACATCTAGAACAGGAACAGAATCACTGAAATGGAGATCACATGGAGGGTTATCAGTGGGGAGGAGGAGGGGAAGAATGGGGGGAAAGGCACAGGCAATAAGAAGCATAACAGGTAGGCACAAAATAGACAGGGGGAGGTTAAGAAAAGTATAGGAGATAGAGAAGCCAAAGAACTTATATGTATGACCCATGGACATGAACAAAGGGGGGAGGAAATGTTGAAGGGTAGGTGGGCAGTACATGGAAGAGGGTGATAAAGAGGAGAAAAATTGGGACAACTATAATAGCATAATCAATAAAATATACTTTAAAAAAAGAAATGGATTCATGAAATGCCAGTCTGATGTCTTTGCCCTGTAGCCTCACTCCATCACCACTGAAAACTCTTTAGGTTCCCCATTGCCTTTGGATAGACTGCAAATTTTACCTGCTCAGAGAGCCCTATAAGACCTAGTTCCAGCCAACTCGTGTTCCGTATGTTTTGAGGTTTCTCATTTCTGGGCCTTTGATTCTATATTCTCTCGACCTCCCCCTGCCCCTATCTGTATGGTGGACTATTACTTTCCCTTAAATCATCTTAATCCTGATCATCCAACTGGGAGTGGCCCCACAGTGCCTTGTCCTCTCCTCTCTAACTACCTGTATCACTTGGAGTTATAATTGTTGTCTTCTGTCTCCTCCCAACAGAGCACCTGGGATTTGCTTTCCTTCCTGGCCTGAGAACTGGGCCAGGCCCATGTACCCATCCCCTTCTTTCATGGACACTGCTACCTCTACCACATGCATACTCTGAACCTAAACCCTTCTCTTCTGTCCCACAGATCCCAGCATCTCCCCTCTAGATGGTGCCATTCCTGTGGACCACTTTCTCTGTCCCTCACTTTCTGACACTCTGCTGCTTAGTGCTTAAAACCCTTTAGTGGCTTCCCTTTGTTCTCAGAATGAAATCTTTGCTCATTAGCATGGCATTCAAGGTTCTGCCTGACCTTGCCTCACTATAAAATCCAAGAGAAGAATAAGAACTCTGTGGAGAAGCAGAGACTGAGGGATAATTTGCTTACAATTTAAAAAATGTAAAAGGGAATATTGTTTTAGAATCCATTTTCAAGGCTTCTGTTTATGTATGGAGTGTGTTCCAAAAAATTGCTATGTTTCAGGGCTGTGGGTGGGATGGTATAGGCAGTGAATCCCACAGTTGTGAATTTCACTGGCAAGTAGATTTCTTTCTTTTTTCTTTTTTTCACATTTGGGTTAGGGTAAAGTTGCCAATTTTCTATTTTGCAAAGTAAGCACATTAAACAAAACACTATCATGTTTTCATGAAATAAAGGACTTTTGTATACTAAAAAAGCCTGTGATTTCAGAATAAAGGTCAATACTGTAGCTTTATTGGGGATAACTTGCCACAACCACCTCATTTTTCTTATTTTGCCTAGGACTGGTAAAGACCCACTGAGGAACTTTTGTAGCCCTTGGTGCTCCTCTCCCCTTCGCTAGCTATTCAAATTCCCCTTGATATGCACAGTCTTTGTCTCTTAATTGGCCTCCCACAGACTGGGAAGGGAGGTGGGAGGTGGGAGTGTTGCTTCCTTTCCCACTCCTTTGGTGCAGGAGCTCACAAACTAGTTTGGTTAAGAGGGATTAGGACCCAAGACCGTGGGAGGAAAGAGGAAGCAAATGGAAGGGCTGTTGAAGCCAGGAGCACAAGCTGAGCAGCTTTGGGTTCCAGGGCCATTTGCTACTGCCCCTGACGTAAAGTGGACTCCCTCTCCACTCTGGCACCCCAAGGATCAAATGGGAGGGGAGGTTAGCAGGAAATGGCACTCCTGACAGGGACAGTACTGCTCTCAAGATGGGTTCCTTCGGCAGTGGTGGGGGTGGCGGCAAGGCCTTTCCAGTGCCCTGATGGGCAGATGCCACTATGTGGGGCTGATTTGGGGCATGGGTAAAGGATATTCCCTTGGAAAGCTTTGCAAGGAGGGGTCTATGGCATTTGGGAGCAAGACAGGAACTCTGCACTAGTGACAGTGACATAATAGCTGTTTTGGAATTTAGAACACATCTTCCCAACGCTATGGTGTATAATGAGAGTGGGGGGCATAAGTTTGGGCAGTGATGGAATGCCAGGCTAGCCCTCAGAAGTCTACATAACTTGCATTAGTGGTAGTCCTCCCAGATCCATCTGTGCCTCTCTTGTACTCCCAGACTCCCTTGTTGGCCATTTGTCCACAGCATACTTCTCTGCCAGTGTCAGAGCTGAGGAAAGCAGGGCTTCTTAGGAGAGGAGCTTGTCAGGTCAAAAGGTTTTACAATTGGTGACAGGATATGAGAAGTTCAGGAAGGTGTAAGGAATAGCAAGTGTGGAGACAAGGCATGCTGGGTCAGGAGTCACTCCCAGCTCCCATGTGTGGGGGCAATGGGAAATGTATGTGTCTGTGTCCAAGGGAGGCACAGAATCACAGCTTCTAAGTGTAGAACTTCCTGTTTGTAAGTCAATTTCATGTTCATTTCCAATTCAGCAGGATAGCCAGTACCTGACTGATAGGATTACCAAATTTTAGGCGGGTCCTCAGCCTGGCAGGCTCAGGGCCTAGATGTCATAAGCCCTTTCAGACTCACACTAACTTAACTTATGAGACTGAGAGACTAGTCAGGCCCCAGATGAGTCCTTTTGCGCAAGGAGAGTTGTCTGGTATGATAACAGCTCAGACATTTGCAGTATTTTGATTAATTACATATTTTTGAGTGGGTATCTTTTGGCACATGGTATAAACATTACCCTTTTCTGTTGGTTCTTATTCCTGTGTCATCCTGTGTTCTGGAGGAGCACACTCTAGGTCTCCAATCATTACCTGTTAATATTCATCCTTGCCAGAGTTCAAGCTGCTAGAACAGGGGCCAGCGAACTTTCTGTGTAAAGGGCTAGGTAGTAACTATTTTAGACATTGTGGGCTCCACGATCTCTGTCACAACAACTCAGCTCTGCTGTAGTAGCACAGAAATAGCCATCTACGATACAGAAATGAATGGGAGTGGCTGTGTGCCCACAAACTTCATGGGCCCTGACATTTGAATTTCCTATAACTTTTCCATATCACAAAATAATGTTCTTTTGATTTTTTCAACCATTTAAAAATGCAAAAACTACTCTTAGTTTTCAGGCCAAATAGACAGGTATGCTGGATTTGGCCAGTGGGCAGTAGTGCGCCAACTACTCCTGGGCTAGAAGGTAGGGCTTTTTTTTAAGATTTTATTTATTTATTTTTAGAGAGAGGGGAAGGGAGAGAGAGAGGGAGAGAAACATCGATGTGTGAGAGATACATCTATTGGTTGCCTCTTGTATGCCCCAACTGGGGACCTGGCCTACAACCCAGGCATGTGCCCTGACTGGGAATCCAACTGGTGACCTTCCAATTCACAGGCTGGCACCCAATCCACTGAGCCACACCAGCCAGGGCATAGAAGATAGTTTTACTGTGTATTACACCACGGCCAGTATTCTGCTAGTGGGATTTAGGTGTTTGCACTACACATGTACCAGTTAGGGCTCCCAGTGGGTGTGACAGTCCAGGGCATGTTGACTGAGATGGCCTCAACTCAGGGGCTGCATTTTTCTTACCTCCTCATTGTAGGCCACCTACTTTCCACCATGTCAATTGATCCTTAGCACAACCTTATTGAATCCAGCCAGGATTTCAACCATTTGGCTCTAAAGTACATGTTCTTAGTCATTTACTCACTGGGCTTCCTGGTGATCCCCTTGTGCCCTTTCACACTATGGGACTGGAGTTAACTCCCCAACCTCAAGGAACCTCCGATTTGCTGCTTTTCCTTCATTAATCATTGAGGCCATGCATGAAGTTGTGAGGAATAAAAAGTAAGGATAAAATGCCTTGAAAATGTCATGTGTATATTTAGTATATGTTCAATAACTACTAGCTATTTCTGTTCATTATCCAGCTAGTTAGTGTCACAGAATAAGTAAACACTGCCCTGAAAATCCAAATAGTCACTTACTCCTTATACATTTTTTCCAGCCCCAGGATTCAGAGCAATGGATGGAAGTCACAGGCTCCATCTCAAGGAGACCCTTGTGCCTCACTATGGCTCAGAGTGTGGTGGGAGGTACTGGTGGGGGTGTCTCTGGAGGGGTAGGCCTAGTGGGGGACACAGGAAGCCTGTGAAGGGACACTGCGGGGAGGTGGTAGTAGCTCCAAGGAGCTACTACCTTTAAGGAGGATGTGGCCAAGGGCAGCCCATGTTGAATAATGATAGAGACAGGTTCCATAACCCTACTCTGCCACTCCAGAGAGCAGTGATGCTTTCTCTTTGTCCTCCGTCCTCAAAAGCTGGCTACAGCTGGAGCTCTTCTTGAGGGAGTTTGCATCAAAGGCTACAAAGGGCATTTTGTTGTTCAGGGTAGGGTGTGAATCTGATTTTGCCCGGTCGGGGAAATGGACTCCATTTGCGGGGGCTGATGGAACAGGACTGCAGTGCGTTTGTCTTTCAGTGAATATGTTTGCAGATCAACTCCACAGATGTGAACATGTGCTCTCAGTGCATTCATCAAAGCCTTGGGACCACTGACCCTGTGCCTCACCCTTTATCCCCTGGGCCCACGGTGCTCCAGCTTAGGACGTCCCCCTCTTCCTCTTCCTTCTGGCCTGCCCAGGCACCCTGGCCTCAGGCTCATTTCTTCGAGACGTGTCACTGTTTGCCAACCGTGGCCAACCATGAAAACAGCCCATTTCCTTAATCTCTGGACAGGGTTCCACTAGTTTCCTGGAGGGATCTGCAAGTGGGCGGGCAGCCAGCCATTCTGAATAACCAAGCTCGGCCACTGTGACTGAGGCATGAAGTCTGGTGCTGTTCTGAAGGGGTCTCTAGGGCAGACTCTTTTACCTTGATAACACCAAGGTCATAAGGGGAGGAGCTCTGTCCGAGAGTCACGGGGCTGGCCTACCACACCTGGCCTGTGCGCAGTCCTGGGTCCTGCTACGGCCCGGGAGTCTTAGCGCACCGGGTGAAAATCACCGCACACTCTCGTCTTTTGCACCCCTGGCTTTTCCACCACTGTTGACTCACTGCTACGGGCGGTAGGGTCCACCTCTGAGACTTCTACCTCCAGAGCTGGGTGAGAAGGGGGCTTGCAGGCCACGCACCGGTGCTGGATCTAGACTCAATCCAGACAGCCCCACCTGCTGGAAGTCCCCGGGCCCCGCCCCTCATGCACCGAGACTGCTGGCGTATCCAGCCCCCTCACGCCTCTAGCCTCACTTTACCCTCGCCTAGAGCGTCTGGGCGCCAGCGCTCATGCGCGCCCCTTTCTACCCTTCCAGGAAGGGCCGCTTACGCCAGCTCTGGGCGGGTCCTGCAGGGGTGGCAGGGCTCCTCCTCCTCCTGATACTCCGCCCCTTCCCTCTCTATCTGGACCTGTCTCTGGGGTTCTCTCACGCAAACTGTGCTGCTCTGGCTCCTCTCCATTCGCTCCCAGCAATGGTGGCCGGGCGCTCAGTGTTCCTCTTATACCTAGCTTTTTCCTTGGTCACTCTGGTCCAGAGAGGTAAGGCGAGCGGGGCGCGGGGGAGGGGGGAATCCTCCAACCCCAGGGGGCCCACAAGGTGGGGGCTTGGTGCACTGGAGGCCACGTCTGGCGCATTTGCGGCGCTGCTCCTGCCATACAGGCCTGCGCCGGAGACAGTTGGCTGGTGGTGGGGCTGGGGTGCGAGCCCCTGGCTCGCCGGGGGTTGACCCTGCCAGGATCCAGGTAGCAGGAGAAGAGGGCCCGGGACCCCTCCAGGTGCTGGGCTGGAAACAGCGCGATAGTACCCTCTTAAAATCCCGAAGGAGTTGTTACCGCAGGTGACAACTGCTGCCCCCAGGGGATAGCATTTTGGAAACCTTTAAGTGAGCACTCATTCCCTTTAGCAGGGCTTCTCAAAATGTGTTTCTAGGCCACCTGAGACAGAAGCACCTGGAGAGCTTCCTGGGCGCATTCCTATCCCTTATTGTCAGGATCTCTGCAGGGACCGCGACTTGTAGGTCTAACCAGCTCCCAAGGTGCTTCTGGTGACCGCTCTAGTTTTTGAGGCATTGGTGATATTTTGCCAAGGTCAAGGAGAGAGAAATTCTGCTAAATCAAGGAAGCAAGTTTCTTAGATACTGGCTACTCAAGGTGTGGTTCAGGGCCCGCGCAGCATCACCTGGAACTTGTTAGGAGTGCAGCATCTCGGCCTAGCCCCTGAACTACTGAGCCACATTCTCCATTTTAACTAGATCCCCGGGTAATTAGTGTTCCAGTTTGAGAAGCATCTTCTTAGAATAAATGCAGTCTGTGGTTAAAAATAGGGTCTCCCATGTGTACTGGCAGGATCTTCTTACAGTTATTTATATCTCATGTTCACATAAAAAAAGGGGGGGAGGAGGTTAAGGAAAACACTGCAGTTGAGCACAGCCTTGTGCTCTGAACTTCCTGACAACAAAGGCAAATTCAGCTAATGAAAAACAAGTGAGCTCAGCAAAAATAAAAATTTGTTGCTAGTACCGACTTCTGGTGAAATTTATGTTACATATAAGGAGCACTGGAAAACAGTAGACAGTGCTAGCCAAGGCGGTTTTGCAAAAGGTGCAGAAGTATTCCTTGTGTGGGCAATCCTCCTGGAGTTGGTATAACATTCCACGAAGGTGCCAGGCTCTGTTCTAGACACCGGTGGTGCAGCAGTGGACAGAACTGAGACTCTTTGTTCATGGACCTGATGTCCTGGCGGTGGTGAGGGGGAATGAAAAGTACAAACATGGTAGTCTATTATAGCATATTGTTAGTGCTATGAATAAAAATAAAACAAGTTACAAGGTTGTGGAATTTTCTGTTTTATTTTTCCTTTTGAGGTTAAAATTCTAATTTTGTGTATTCCCATTTGTGGGAATTCCCATTTGTGGGAAAGTGTAATCATTTGATTGACTTGCATGTAATGATGTGGAAAATTTGAATGTGGAAGCACAAAAAAGAAAAATGATATTCCTCTCAAGGCTATCTTCTGAAAGTCTTCAACATGATATATACATTGAGAAGGTGAGGAATATAAATGATTAAGTCTCAGATTTTCACCATCATGCATTACACTAGGTGATTTAGAAGGTGGTAGAAGAAACTATGAACCAGTGAAACCATTTTACAGATGTGTAAATGGAGGAACAGAGAGGTGAAGTAACTTGCCTCAGGTGGCAAAGCTAAGATTTGATCCCAGGTTTCTCTGATTCCACAGTCCTTGCTTTCAAACACTGAATGTATATATGCCCTTATCCTGTAGGCTGCCCTCCTTTTATTGCTTATTGACTGAGTGGCCTTGGGAAAGTTCTCTGAACCTTGGTCAGTTTGCTCATCTGTGTAATGCCTAACAACTCACAGAGGTTTCTGGAGGGGACCAGGCAAGTATCACTCTCAGATCTGTCACCAGCTACCAACTCCTGAGTACTTGCTGTGTGTCAGGTGCTTCACACTTACTGTTTTTAATTGCCCCAACCATTTTGCTGGTTAGGTATTATCCTCACCTTCCAGTTGAGGGACCCCCTGGTCGAATAGCTTGAAAGTGACAGTACCAGGATCCCATCCAGATAAGGCTGCCACCCAGTGGCCATTTTTTTTTTTTTATGTTACTTAAGAAAGCTGAACCAGAAGAAGCTTTTGTTTCAAGGTAGGACCCCAGTTTTCTGGATCTTTCATGCAAAATATAGTGATCAGTATGGGTTTTGCATTAATAGTCTTCCTCTGAGTACATGGGCAGTTACAGTTTCAGAGCGGCTGTGCCAAAATGAACAAACACAAAGTAGGTGCTAAGTTAGGTACTTGCTGGCTCTCCCAGAGGCCTGAAATTGTAGATAGGGTGAGCCTGCCCAAGAACCACTTCATTCTTGTCCAGGTCCTTAGCAGTGAGATGTGACAACCGGGAAAGTCCAGCAGGCCTCAGAAAGCACACACAACCTCAAAGCATGATTTGTGAGATGCCTCCAGTTCCTGGCAAGTTGAGACAGACTTTAGGCTCCCAGGAGTTTTAGAAGGGTTGTTAATAAGTCATCCCTGTTCCAATTACTGATGGGTTTTTAGTCTACTGTGTATTTTACTAGTTCTGAAAACAGGACAGGTCTGTAAGCCTGTATGCACCTACAGAAATTGGAAGTTGTTCTTTTGAGCAGCAGGGAGGAGCTGTTCAGTGGTGCAGGTGGATAGAAATTATAACAAGGGCTCCATTTCCCCAGTGTCTTCTATACTCCAGGCCCTCCAGTGCCTCACACACCTCTCCCCATCATAACTGCCCTGAAAGGTTGTCATGGTTACTCCTCTCATCTCCTGAGGTCTATAATGGCCATTTTCCTACAGCCTTGAGAATAACTGAGTGATGTACCACATCTCAGATGAAAGACCTGTGGTCCCATGATGTTTAGGACTTGAGCGCAGGTTTATCTGAATAACCAAAGCAGGGGCATGAATACCAATACTTCCAGGGATGAGGTAGGTCTTAGAAATGTGGGAAGTGGTGGAGAATAAGTATGATGAGAGTGCCTGCTCCCTTTAAAGAGGTATCCCAGCTGACAAAGGGAGGGTACAGGCTTTGGAGCAAGCGTGCCTAGTGCTACCACAACCTGGGACAAGTCACTTAACTGCTCAGTGGCTTGGTTTCCTCTTCTGTAAAATGGTGATAACCACACCACGCATGTCATGAGATTGTTATTAGTATTACATGGGTGCAATGGATAAAGTGGTTAGTAGAGCACCTGGATCCAAGTAAGGTTTATGTTAGTAATTATTCACATTACCTAAGACATGCCAAGCCACATTTAAAAACTACACAGTGCCAACCTTAAAAACGTTACGCTAAGTGAAAGCAGCCAGACAAAATCCACATATTGTGTGGTCCTACTTATATAAAATGTCTAGTTGGCAAATCCATGCTGATCACTGATCAGTGTTTGGCAGGAACTGAGGGGATTGGGTAGTGACTGCTTAACAGGTACAGGATTTCCTTGTGGAGAATGGAAATGTTCTGAGCTGGATAGAGGTGATGGTTGCACAACTTTGTGAATGTACTAAAAGCCACTGAATTACACACTTTAAAAAGGTGGGTTTTTATAGTATGTGAATTATATTTCCATTAAAAAATTCATTGTAGTCCAAGCAGAACAAATGAAGGAGATGGCAGCATGTAACGCCTGAGTTTGGATTGGTTTTCAAGAGCCCTTGGACTTGTTTGGGCAGGGAAGAGAGCGAAGCAGAGTAGACCCTGGGAGCTGATAGCACTGAGATGCCAGGCTGGGATCCATGGAGAAGCCTTGTAGGCTGACTTGGGCTATTTATTGGGTATGAGCCGATGGGCCACAGAGCCACCTGCAGGTTTGGTCAGATCTGCTTAATCCCACTTGCCTGAGTTCTGGAATTGCCCCCTGGAAAGGAATGTCCTGGGCAGACAGAGGAATCTTCCCTTTTCTGGATGGCTCAGGGTTGCTATTTATGTGCCCGAGACAGTCATTGTATTGGACTGAAATGGTCTAGGGACTGTTTGCCTTTAAGTCTCATCTGTTTTTGGCTCTGGCTCCTTCCTTACTGTCACAGGTCAAATCCCTATCCACTCCATCATTTTGGATACCAGGTAACTAATAAAACATGTGAGTTTTTGAATCAACAATACAGAAATCACCCAAGAGTCAGTGCCAGTAGGCACTGAGGAAGGGCCTGTAGCTGCCACCAGTAGAGATGACAAAGAGGCTGTTTGGCTGCTGAGAGGGGAGTGTGGAGAAGAGGTTGTTCTGATTTTTGTGAATTCAGGAGAGATACCTTCCAGGTGCACTGACTTTCCTGTTCTGGGTTCTTTCCCCACTTCTGTTAGTGCTTTCCCTGGTGCCTGTCCACTCCTTTTCTGCCCTTGGTGTGCATTTCAGCATGTATTCTTTTGCTGCTCTTAGCATACCTGTGGAGGCCTGACTGCAGGGGTTCCTGCCCCTTAACCAAGGCATGGACCTCCTTGAAGCTTGGTAACAGGTCCACTGACTAACCAATCTTAGTTTGCATGTAAAAGCTTAAAGTCATCCTTAACACCTAACAAACATGCAGGAAAGTCTTTCATGCAGGTGCCAAATGGAGGAAGGTGGGGATAATAATAATGCCCCCAGAGATGTCCATGCCCTCATCTCTGGAAACAATAACCATGTTAGGTTACATATAAAGGGGATTTAAGGTAGCAGATGGCATTAAAATAAGATTCTCCTGGGTTATCCTGGCCACTTAAAGAATAGGACCCTTTAAGTATGGAAGAGGAAGGTAGTGGAGTCAGGATCAGTGATACTATGCAAGAAAGGTTCAGCTGGTCTTTGCTGGCTGAAAGTGGAAGAGGCCTCCAGTCAAGGAAAGCACATACAGCTCTAGTCTAGATGCTGGAAAAGGCAAGGGAAGAGACTCTCTAGAGCTTCCAGAAAAAACGCAGCCCTGCCCACCCCTTGAATTTAGCCCAGCAAGACCATGTTGAGCTTCTGACCCCCGAAACCGTAAGATAGAAATGTGTTGTTTTAAATCATTAAATTTGTTGTAATTTGTTATAGCAGCAAAAGGAAGCTAATAGAGAAGCTGAGGAGTAGATATTACTGTCCTCTTTGTTCTTTGAAAAAACTAGCTTGTGATGTTTCTTTACGTTTGCCAATTTAAATCAACCACCAATATGCTCTGAGTTCAGGATTTTATTTTATTGTTATTTTTTATTATTTTTATTTTTTTATTGTTGTTCAAGTACAGGTGTCTGCATTTTCCCACCACCATTCCCCCACCCCAGCCATCCCCACCTCCCTCTCCTCATTCCACCCCTCTTCGTTTTGTCCATGTGTCCTTTGTAGATGTTCCTAAAAACCCTTCCTCCCTTGCCTCCCATTTTCCTCTCCCACCTCCCCTCTGGTTAGTGTCAGATTGTTCTTAATTTCAATGTCTCTGGTTGTATTTCGATAGCTTGTTTGCTTTGTTGATTAGAGTCCACTTATTTGTGAGATCATATGGTATTTGTCTTTCACCACCTACCTTATTTAACATATAATGCTTTCCAGTTCCATCAATGCTGTTTGCAAAGGGTAGGAGCTCCTTTTTCCTTTCTGCTGTGTAGTATTCCATCGTGTAAATGTACCATTGTTTTTTGATCCACTCATTTACTGATGGGCACCTAGGTTACTTCCAGCACTTGGCTATTGTGAATTGTGCTACTATGAACATTGAGGTGCATAGGTTCTTTTGGATTGGTGTTTCAGGGTTCTTAGGATGTAATCTCAGCAGTAGAATTGCCAGGTGGAAAGGCAGTTGCATTTTTAGTTTTCTGAGGAAATTCCATACTGTTTTCCACAGTGGCTGCACCTGTCTGCGTTCCCACCAACAGTGCACTAGGGTCCCCTTTTCTCCACATCCTCTCTAACACGTGTTGTTTGTTGATTTGTTTATGATGCCATTCTGACTGGTGTGAAGTAGCATCTCATTGTGGTTTTAATTTGTGTCTCTTTGATGTCTCTGGGCCCTCTGTATGTCCTCCTTGGAGAAGTGTCTGTTCAAGTCTTTTCCCCATTTAATTGGGTATTTTGTCTTCCTGGAGTGGAGTTGTATGAGTTCTTATACATTTTGGAGATCAACCCCTTGTCTGAGGTATCATTGGGAAATATGTTTTCCCATACAGCTGGTTCTCTTTTCATTTTAATACTGTTTTCTTTAGCCATGCAGAAGCTTTTTATTTTGATGAGATCCCATTTGTTTATTCTTTCCTTTATGTCCCTTGCTTTAGGGGATATATCCGTGAAAATATTGCTGTGTGGAATATCTGAGATTTTCCTGCCTATGTTCTCCTCTAGGACTTTTACTGTGTCATGACTTATATTTCAGTCTTTTATCCACCTTGAATTTATTTTTGTGTAGAGAGTAAGTTGGTGGTTGAGTTTCATTTTTTTTGTATGTAGTTGTCCAGATCTCCCAACACCATTTGTTGAACAGGCTATTTTTACTCCGTTTTATACTGCTGCTACCTTTGTTAAATATTAATTGACCATAGAGACTTGGGTTTACTTCTTGGCTCTCTATTCTGTTCCATTGATCCATGTGTCTGTTCTTATGCCAGTACCAGGCTGTTTTGATTACAGTAGCCTTGTAATACAGTTTGATATCAGGTATTGTGATTTGTTCTACTTTGTTTTTCTTTCTCAAAATTGCTGCAGCTGTTCAGGTTCGTTCATGGTTCTATATAATTTTTTGAAATACTTGTTCAACATCTGTGAAATATATCATTGGTACTTGAATAGGGATTTCTTTGAATCTATAAATTGCTTTGGGTAGTATGGACATTTTGATGATGTTAATTCTTCCAATCCATGAACATGGTACATGCTTCCATTTGTTTGTGTCTTCCTTAATTTCTTTCTTCAGTTGTGTGTAGTTTTCTGAGTACAGGTATTTTACCTCCTTTGTTAGGTTTATTCCTAGGTATTTTATTTTTCTTGTTATATCAAATTGGATTGTTTTCCCTGACTTCTGTTTCTGATATTTCATTTATTGTGGATAAAATGCCTTTGACTTCTGAGTGTTGACTTTGTATCCTGCTGTTTGAGTTAAGGATTTTAAAATAAATGTTCATAAAATTGAGTGGTAGTGATGATTTTGGTGGAGCAATGAACATTTAGAAGTACTCAAAGGGTCCTGGAGGGCAGCTGGATTTCCTTAGCTTGGCTTTGATTTTAAACTACTTCACAAGGGGATCAGAGCATGCACCTGTTTCAGAGTGCACCCCTTTCTGTAGGCCACCTGCAGTGGGGGCCCCTCACTGTCTCCCAAGAGGCCTATTCCCTCACCCCAGTCTTGATGGCTGCTCATAAGTAGTGTGCAGTCTGGAGCCCTCAGACAGAGGGTTTCTTATTTGTTGAGGCCACACCTGCCCCTTTACTGAGGAGGAGTAGTGTGCTACAGTGACTGCTCTCTGGAGGCCGAGGCAGGGAGAGGAACAGAGCAGGAATGTTTGGCCTGGACCTGTACTCTCCAGCTTCAACCAGTTTTGAGCTTTGTTTTTATTAGTTTTCTACCTAGGGCTGCTCATAAGATGTCAGAGGGTTGTGTAGCTTAAAACAAACAAAAACACTTTGAAAGCTAGAGTTGAAGACAGCTGTAGTTGACTCCCACAGAGAGGAGTGCCCCTGCACAGTGAACATCTGTTTAAAGGAGAGTCTGGACATATAACTGGCATCATGAGGTGGTTCTATTTGGGATTATTCTATTTGGGGTTACTTTCTAAATTAGAGGTGGTACCCTCAGTAGAAAGCATTGTTGCAGTGCAGAACTCATTATGATCAAAATAGTGCTAAGGCACAGAGGGGCACATTTTGAAATTCTTCTCTTTATTGCTGCTGCAGCTAGCCTGGGATGAGGGAATTAACAGGGCTCGCATTCCAGTGTGGCACTACCATTTGCTGTGAACAGTGGTCTTATGTCTGCTTTCTTGGCCTCACAGAATTTTTCCAGTAGCTAATTAATTGCTAATGCAAAGAGGCTGTGTGTTGTCAAGGTACTAGCAAAGTTAGGCTCCCTAGAGGGGACTAGAATGTAAAGGGGCCACCTGCTTCCTTGGTTCTAATGATAATCCAGGGGCCGATGTTCACGATAGCAGTTTGCTTGCCAGAATAAAAGTGCCTGCTGAATTAGTGAGCTGGGCTCAGAATCTGAGTTTAGGAGGAACTGCCCCAGGAGCAACTCTAATTGAGTTGCTTACATATCCTTTGGGCTTCCTGCAGAATTCTGCACTCTCTTACAGGAGTGATCCCTTTTTCACTGTTCATTCATTTGGCTCTGTCATCCCGCTAAAAAAAAAAAGATGAACAAAAACAAAAAAACAAGCTAAAGTAATGCCTGAAAAGAAACCAACAAACACAATGTTTTCATCTTTTATGTGTCAAATACAATATACCAAGTGGAGCTGTAGTTTGGGGCTCCCATTCATTCCTTCCCAACACTTTGCTTCCTACCTTTCCCCTGAAACTGCTGCTGGCCAAAGACTTTGAGGTCATTTGTGTTGCTCAATCAGGTCATATGACAACTCTGATCACACCCTCCCCCTGGAAGCACTTTCTCCCCTTGGCTTCTGGGAAGACACACTTTACCACTCCTTCTTTGCTTCTCTTAACTCACCTCCCTGACCTCAGGACTAGTGGTAGTTAGTGCCTTGGGCATAGTCCTGGGTTGGCTTCTTTCCTTAGACTTGCTTCCTGGGTGCCTTTAGCCGCCTCATTACTTTATTATTTAAAATATATATATATATTATTGATTATGCTATTACAGTTGTCCCATTTCTCCCCCACTATTCCCCTCCACCCTGCACACCCCTCCCACCCACATTCCCCCCTTTAGTTCATGTCCATGTGTCATAGTTCTTTAGCTTCTACACTTCCCACACTATTTTTGCCCTCCCCCTGTCTATTTTCTACCTACTGTCTATGCTACTTATTCTCTGAACCTTTTCCCCCTCTCTCCTCCTCCCACTCCCCTGTTGCTAACCCTCCATGTGATCTCCATTTCTGCGTTTCTGTTCCTGTTCTACTTGTTTGCTTAATTTGCTTTTGTCTTAGGTCTGGTTGTTAATATCTGTGAGTTTGCTGTCTTTTTACTGTCCTATTTTTTATCTTCTTTTTCTTAGGTAAGTCCCTTTAGCATTTCATATAATAAGGGCTTGATGATGATGAACTTCCTTAACTTGACCTTATCTGAGAAGCACTTTATCTTCCCTTCCATTCTAAATGACAGCTTTGCTGGATAGAGCAATCTTGGATGTAGGCCTTTGATTTTCATGACTTGGAATACCTCTTTCCAGCCTCTTCTTGCCTGTAAGGTCTCTTTTGAGAAATCAGCTGACAGTCTGATGGGAGCTCCTTTGTAGGTGACTGTGCCCTTATCCTTTGCTGCTTCTAGGATTCTCTCCTTCATTTTAATCTTGGGTAATGTCATTATGATGTGCCTTGGTGTGTTCCTCCTAGGGTCCAACTTCTTTGGGACTCTCTGAGCTTCCTGGACTTCCTGGAAGTCTATTTCCTTTGCCAGATTGGGGAAGTTCTCCTTCATTATTTGTTCATATAAGTTTTCCACTTGTTGCTCTTCTTCTTCCCCTTCTAGTACCCCTATAATTCAGATGTTGGGATGTTTAAAGATGTCCTGGAGGTTCCTAAGCCTCTACTCATTTTTTTGAATTCTTGTTTCTTCCTTCTTTTCTGTTGGGTTGTTTCTTTCTTCCTTCTGGTCCACTCCATTGATTTGAGTCCCAGTTTTCCTCCCATCTCTATTGGTTCCCTGTGCGTTTTCCTTCATTTCACTTATTGCAGCCTGCATTTGTTCATCTAATTTGTGAGCAAAATCAACCAGTTCTGTGAGCATCCTGATCACCAATGCTTTGAACTATCTATATGTTGGCTATATAGGTTGGCTATCTCTTGGTTGCTTAGATAAATTGGCTCTGGGGCTTTGATTTGTTCTCTGGTTTGAGCCTTTTTTTTCTTTTTTTTTTTTTGGTCTGGTCGCAGCTGTTACATAGTGAGGGGTTGAGCCTTAGATGTTCCCCAGGGTGGGGCAGCCCAGTCACTGGTTAGTGACGCTGTATGTGGGGGCAGGGTCTGAGAGGGAACAATGGTGCTTGGTCCCCTCTCTCTCCTATTCCAGTTCCCTCTGCCACTTCCCCTTTGCCTGGATTATCTGCATGCGAATGTGGGCCCACCTAGTCAGCCAACCGCCTTGTGCAGCCTGGCTGGGTCTGCACTGTTGCCACCCCGTGCCTGGGGTCCGTTAGCCGCCGCCTGTGCCCCTGGGGTCTGCCATCTACTGCTGGCTGTGCTCCTGGGTCCACCAACCTCCAGTTTTTCCTGCCACGACTCTGCCCCTCTTACCGGTCTGGATGAATGGTTGTTGGACTTCCGTACAGTTCAATTTTCTATCAGTTCTGGTGTTTTCTTGTTTTTAAATCTTTGTTGTCTTTAATTTTCATTGTGTGAGGAGGCACAGTGTGTTCACCTATGCCTCCATCTTGGCTGGAAGTCTCTGCCTCATTACTTTAAATGCTTGTGAGTCTTCAGTTTCTATCCCCAGCTCTGCTGTCTCTTGACCTCTAGGCACCTACATTCAACATCTCCACGTGGTTGTCTCATGTCCTGCTGATGGGTAGGTTATTGAAATCCTTCATGTTCAGTTGTTCCCCCCCTACCCCAACAAACTAAATGGATCCTGGCCCTTATCCCAGGGTCCCCAGACCTCTCCATACCCTAGCAACCAAAGGGTTCATGTGCTGTGCAACATGATTAATTTTTTTAAGATTTTATTTATTTTTAGAGAGAAGGGAAAGGAAGGAGAAAGAGAGGGAGAGAAACATCAATGTGTGGATGCCCCTCTCATGCCCCACACCAGGGACCCGGCCCACAACCCAGGCATGTGCTCTGACTAGGAAAGGAACCAGCGATCCCCAGTTCGCAGCCTGTGCTCAATCTACAGAGCTACACCAGCCAGGGCCAACATGGTTAATTATTTTGACTATTACTCCTGCTAATAGGCATCTCAAAAGTACCCTGTGCAAATCTGAGCTTCTACTTGTTCCCGTCGAACCCTGTCTTCCCACCCAAGTAACTAGAAACCCCATCCTGTTGGTGGCTCTGGCCACTCCTCCAGGGCTGGCTTTTCTTCATGCTGTACATCTGATCTGTCACCAGACTGCGTGTGAGCACCCTCAGAATCATCCAGACTCCAACCTCTTTTCACCTCCTATCTGGTTGCCTCTCTTAGCTGGACCACCATACCCTCTCATTGGAGCCCTGGCAGTATGTTCCCTGTGGATGTCTCAGCATCCACTTCTGCCCTTACAGTTGTTTCCACACAGCAGCCAGACAGTCTTTTAGAGATATAAGTCACATTGTGTCCCTTTGCTTAGAACCCTCTTGTGGCTTCCAATTGCAATGAAAATAAAACTTAAACCCTTACTGTGGCCTACAAGTCCCAACAGAATAGGGCCTATGCTCCTATTTTGACCGCAGCTTCCACTCCTGCTCAAGGCTGGCTTGCCAGTCTTCAAGCATGGTAAGCACTCTTCTGCCTTGGGACCTTTGTGTTTCCCTCTCCTCTGGCTATTTCTTTCCCCAGGTAGGTATGTGTCCTCACTCATGTTTTCCCAAGTGCCCCCACCTTGGAGAGGCCATCCCAGAGCACTGTATCTGAAATTGTATCGCAAGTACCCTGCTATCACCAGCTTGCCCGAATATGCTTATATTATCTGTCCACCTGCTTCTTTGCTTACTGTCTGTTTGCAGCACTTGACTTTAGCATCCATGAGGGCATGGACTTTGTTTTTGTCTGTGTTGTTACCGGTATCTAGAACAGCACTTGGCACAGTCAGGGACTTGGCAGGAAATGAGTGGAACACTCAAACATAGTAATTGAATATCTAATCAAACGGCCATGTACAAGATACGGGCAGCATTAAGGGAGACCAACAAGGGGTGGTGAAGCCCCTGGCTGTTGAAGAAACCTGTGGAATGTTTAACACCCTGGGCTTCAAGGGGTAAGGGGAGCAAGGGTTCCCTGAAACCAGAGTATCTAGGACTGTAGCAGAGGCTAGGAGAAGACTGGGCCTCTTGTGGAGGAAGCTGCAGCAGCCTGGAGGGTTAAAGCCAGGAGAATAAACATTGCAAGTATTCTGATTGTCCAGTCTTTTGTTTCTGCCTCCCAATGGCTAAACTCATGGGTCCCAAAGTATACACCCAGGAGCCCCATGGCACTGCAGGAATTCACAGTGGCTGCAAAATCATGGTGGTGCCACGGATCTTTTTAATTTTTGAGGAAAATGCAGTGATGTCTGTCAGACACCACCATTAAATTGGTTGGGATTAATGAGCTAACTACTTAGTAAGTGGAGCTGTTAGGTATTTCTTTGGGTCTTGGGTGCTGTAAAAAAGCCCCCGAGACACTAACGGAACCTATGGCCTGAACCTCGCTGGAAGTTAGAGAACAAGGGAAGTCATTGATGTGGCCCATATTTATCAATAGGCCTAGCATGCAGTATGTATCTGCTAATGCATGAATGAGCAGTTATTGAGCCAAAAACAGTGTGGGGCAGAATAAAGCTTGTACCTGCCCTCAAGGAACTTTCAGTCTAGACAGACCTGGAAGCAACTGTATAGAGTAACTGTCCCATGTGTCGGTGCCAGGATTACACTGTTGCTATAATGCTGTCTGCCTAAAAGACATGCCCTTCCTACCTTCCTTCCCATATTAAAAGTTGTTCCTGTCATTTATTGCTGGGTGATCAACCAAAGTAAACTAGCTTAAAATGACAACTATTTAATTATGTTCATAGATTCTGTAGGTTGAGAATTCAGAGGAAGACTGCAGGGACGTCTCATCTGCTCCACTATGTCTAGAGCCTCAGCTAGGAATATGCAAATGGCCGGGGGCTAGAATCATCTGGAAGCTTTTTCACTCATGTGTCATAAATGGTGGGCTCAGCTTGGACTTCTGAGACATAGCCTCTCCCTGTGGTTTGGGCTTCCTTATAGCATAGTGTTCAAACTTCTTTATGCCGCCTTTAGGGCTTTAAGCTTGAGTATTGTAGTACACAATCTGGAAACCTCGTTTTTTAAATTAAAACTTTAAAAAATTGTGGTAAAACATAAATTTTACCAGTTTAACCATTTTTGTATGGCAACTTAGTACATTTTATGGCATTAAGTATATTCACAATGTTATATGACCATCACCACTATATAGTTCTAGAACATTTTCATCACCCCAAACAGAAACCCCACACCCATGAAGCAGCCACTCCATGCTCCCTCTTTCTGCAGCCCCTGGAAACCACTAATCTGCTTTCTGTCTCTACATATTTGTCTGTTCTAGACATTTTACATAAACGGAATCATATGATATGTGACCTTTTTTGTCTGAGTTCTTTCACTTAGCATGATGCTTTCAAGGTTTGTCCATGTTATAGAATGGATCAGTGTTTCATTCCTTCTTAAGGTTGAATATTCTATGGTATGGATATATAAATATCATACTTTGTCAGCTAATAGACATTTAGGCCTACCCTTTGCCTATCATGCATAATGCTGCCATGAACACTTGTGTACAAGGCTTTGAATATGTTTTCAATCCTGTGGGGTGTATATACCTAGTGCATGGCCTTTTATGAACTAGCCTCAGCAATTATGCAACATTACTTTCACTGCATCCTATAGGCTGAGTCATGTAAGGCTAGTCCAAATTCAGGTTGAGAACATATATCCCACCTCACAAGGGGAGAGTTTCATAGAATATTTAGCCATGATTAAAACTGGCATATCAGTCCACTGAGTTTTCAAGCTCCAGATAAAATGTGCCTCATCCAATGAAGTATTAACTGCTGTAGCTCTGCTGTGATGCATACTTCTCTGACTTTCTGGTTCTTTTTGAAATAATAACTGTTATGCATGTTTGTTTTATCAGTTAATAGCTTTGTTCCTTGCCCACTTCTCTTGATGCCAAGCTGCTGTTATCATCTGTTGGGTTTTTCTCTCCAATGAGGGGGATGGAGTAGCTGGCACTGGTAGTTCTAGCTTGACCTGGCTTTCTTCACACATGCTTTTTCCAGGGGGTCAGGCCTCCTGGAAAACATAGTGCCCAGCACACAGCTTCCTTGGAGGCACTTGCAGAGAGTGGGTCTCAAAGGCTTTGGGTACCCGTCAAGGTAGGGCAGCCTGGGGATTTACCTTTCTCCACCTCCAACTATTTCTACTTGGAGAAGTCATGAGGGTTCAGCATTCTTTTTTTCCTGGCTAGAGGCTGTTGAGCAATTTCCCAACCATGGCACTAATAGCATTTGAGATGGGATAATTTGTCAGGTTGAGACCCACGCTGTAAAGACAGACATACTCTTGTAATTCCATTCTCAATTTTCAGTATTCCTCATGAGTCACTAAAGTTTTCAGTTATCACATTGTCTCAAGATATACATGTTGGAGTAAATTGGATCACAGTCAGACTTTGCGGATTGGTTAACAGCTCTAGGAATATACTCAGCTCCTTGGTGAGCTTTGAGCTCATCCTGGTTAGATCAGGCACACCACCAATCTCTTTAGAGAGTTATCTTCTGCAAAGATTTCCACAGATGGCTATCTCATATATTTTGATCCTTATTAGTTTCAATTTTACATGGTGACCTTGTCTTTTCAAGTGTTTTATGATTTTCTGATAATTGATGGGAAAGAATATACAGAAAACTGAGCCAAAGACTTGACCAGGCAGTTGATACAAAAAGGAATCAAATTAGACAGCAAACATATGAAAAGATGCTCAATCTCATTGATAATTGTAGGTATGCAAATTAAACAAAATAATATAAAATTTCAGACTTCCACTAGGCTAAAAATTATAATAAAGTCTGACACTACCAGGTGTTTGCATGGTTACAAGAGTAATATGTGCTCTTTACAGTAAACTTGGAAGATGTAGAAAACTGTAGAGAAAATGCAAACTGTTAACATATTAGAATACAATATTTTAGTACTTTTTCCTCTGCAGAAATATATATTTCACATTATTGGTATCAAACCGTGTATATAGCTTTTTTCTTTTTTGTGAAATATAACAAATAAAGTGTGCAAGGCCTTTAATGAATAAGTGTAAAGTGAAAATCTGAGTCATCACCAGTTAGGATGAGAAATAGAATATTGACGATCACCCAAGTAGATTTCTGTATGCCCCTCCTGGTCACAACCCCTCACTCCCCCCAGAGATGACCACTAGCTTTTTATGCAGATTATGGTAGATTTTTATGCAGTCATGTTCTTGCTTTACTTTATACTTCTACCACCTATATATGCCCTGAATAATATAGTTTAGTTTGGGCTGTCTTTTTAGAAATTGAATTACAGGCTTTTGTGTTTTGTCTTCCCCCTCCCCCCCAAAAAAAATATTGCTTATTATCTGTTGTGTGTATTTGTGCTTCATTCATTTTCATTACTATGCATAATTCTGCTGTTTGAATATACTACAAGTTTTTTCTTAATCCATTTTTTTGGATTGCTATTTTTGACTGTTTCAAGCAGTGATGCCATGAATATTGTTATGCAAATATGCATAAGTTTCTCCATGGCACTGGTTCTTTTTTTAAAAAAAGATTTTATTTATTTTTAGAGAGAGAAGAAGGGAGGAAGAAAGAGGGAGAGAAACATCAATGTGTGCTTGCCTCTCGCATGCCCTCTAATGGGGACCTGGCTCACAACCCAGGCATGTGCCCTGACTGGGAATCAAACTGTGACCCTTTGGTTCACAGGCCAGCTTTCAATCCACTGAGCCACACCAGCCAGGGCGGGCACTGGTTCTTAAGCTATGGTCTAGGGACCCTTGACCATAGTTGAACCTGAGACCACAAAGTTCAACTATTTTTATAATAACGTTAAGATGTTACTTGCCTTTTGCACTCTTCTCAAGAGTGTACAGTGTTTTCCAGAGTTGATTTGACAAGTAATATCATTAATCTGATGGTTAATGGAATGTATACTTTTGTCTTCTTGTGTTTTAAAATTTTCTCAGTTTTAATTTCTAATGTGATAAATATAATGGACATAACCCGCATAACAAAAGCTCTTCGAGGTTCTCAATTTTTGAGTATATGTATAGAGTCCTAATGTTAAAAAGTCTGAAAATTGCTATTCTAGGGTTCTACCTAGGAGTGGAGTTTCTGGGTTATGCAGTACTTGTATTTCAGTCTTACCAGGTGATGCCACACTGTATTCTAAAGTGGTTGTACCAGTTTATATTCCGTCAGCAATGTATAAAAGTTTCTGTTGTTCCAAACCCGGTCACCAGCAGCAGTTGGTATTGTCAGACTTCACTACAATTTTAGCCATTGGTGGATGTGTAATTTTATATTACTATAGCTTCATTTGCATCTCTTGTTACTAGTGAGGTAGAGCATCTTTCCATGTGTTTATTATCCAATATGATTTCTTCATTTATGAATTGCCTAGTCAAGTCTTGGCTCATTTTTCTGTTATTTTTTTATGCTTCTCACTCATGATGCTTTATTTCCTTCTGTGTTTGGCTATTTTTGGCTGTGTACTGTTTATTGTTCTCGAAATATGTATGTAGGACTTCTTTTAAATTTAGGAGAAGTGTGCCTTCTTCCAGAGAATATTTGTGTTTGATTTTTGTCAGGTGCTTTGGATTTGTCTGGGATTATCAAAAATAAGTTTAAATCTTGCCCTCCCCCAGCACCAAGAAGTCTTCCTTGGCCTTCTCTGGAGGTTCAATTGGGGAGAGGCAAGCTTGTTTCTAAGTCACTATTTCACCTTGGATGTAGCCCTTTGGGGTCCAAGTTTAATGTGGGAAGACATTCTATTAGAGTCCTCAATTTAGGTGGTCTGGGGCCTGAAATTCAGTCCCTTTGCCTATCTTGGAAGGTTACTGAAACCAAAAACTAAGTTTGTCCAGCTTGGCAAATAAATGTCTTCAGAGCTATTGATTCCTACCTCTCTGGACTACCTGCTGTGCCTTATGTTTTTTTTCATGCTCTATTTTATACCATTTTGTCAGTTCTTCAGTGCTTTTAAGGAGATGTTTTTAAAATCAACCATTTAATTGTTTTTAATTGGAAGGTTGGTTCATATAATCTATTCTGGCATTACTAGAGACACAAATTGATATATATCTTTATCCTGTTCAAGTATGTAATCTTATATTGAGTATTTTCTTATGTAATTAAAATTATTTTGAATATATGATTTTTGAAAGATATTGTGGTAGACTCCAGGTCTTTGCTGTTATAAAGTATACTTCATTAGATATCTTTGTACATAATATTTGGCTGAGGATGGTGGTACCTAATTACAGGGTTGGTGGGAGAGGTAGGAGAGAGTTCTGGACCTTAGTAGGTGTTAGATTCATGTCAACTGTTGTTACTGTTATTATCACACATGCACATAGAGTGACCAAAGCAGCATATGTAGTGGTCCTGCCTGATGGCCTCAGTCTTTGCTGTGGTGGGAGAGGCAAGGTCTTGTGCTGGGAGCTGGCTATAGAGTTAAGGTTGGAAGGAGTAATGTCAGGGAACGAAGGGAGCTGATTAAGGAAAAGTGGATTGCTAAGGTACCCCAAGGGCCTGGCTTGAGTCACACACTGTGAACTGGCAGTTGTGCCAACGTCTGTCACTGCAGGGATGTGAGACCTACTACTGCAACATGGCACCATCCCAGAACGCAGCAGGGCAGGTTGTGGGATTGCTCAGCATAATCAGTTTCTTCCAGGAGGCATTAATTAAGTGCTGCTTGAGTGCCAGGCACCCTGTGTGGTATTGCGCCAAAGGATATGACTCAGACACTGTCTTGCTTCAAGATGCTCTCACTCTAGTGTGGTGAGAGAGTGGATTCTCCTCTCCAAGTTGGGGGTTGGTAGGGGGAGGGGGCAGAACATTGTGACAGGTATTGCTGGTGCTGTCTTGAGTCTCTGCAATGACTGACTTAGGACTATAGCAGATGGGAAAGGAGGAGGAGTCAATTGAAGTCCCCAAGAGGAATCAGAAGGGGTAACAAAGTGCTGCCTTACACGTTCTGCAGGTCTACTGGAGCAGCAGGTCTTCTGGCTAGTACTGGGAAGATAGAGTCAGGCCAGAGAGTGAGATTTCCAAGATGGCACAATTTCTTGTCCAGAGTGGGGATGGAGTTGCCTTTTAACTAAGTGAAGTGAGTGGAGGATGGTGGAGATGAAGAAGGAGGTGAAGGGGCCAAGTACAGGATTTGGAGAATATCCAGGCCACTGATGCCAGTATAGGACAGGTGGACTTGGGATAGCAAGAAAGAACCCAGCTACTCCCAGGCAGCTTCACCCTATTCCATGACTAGAAGGGAATGTGTTGGAAGTCATGAGATGATGTCCTCAAGGAAAGGGGCTGTAGCCTCAGAAGATGAGGGAGGGCTCTTTGAGAGTGAAAGTATTTTGCTTTGAGGGCCCTAGTCTTCCCTCTAGAGGACAAAACAGGTAGAGAGTCATAAAGGGACTTGTCCATGGTCACAGATAGGACCTTTATGTCTGTTGCCTCCAAACTGCAGAAGCCTTTGTATAGCAGGTTGATTTCCTTTCTCCTCCCTCATGTCAGAACAATTCCATTTTCATATGTTGGATTGGCCAAAAAGTTCGTTTGGCTTTTTTCCTGTAAGATGGCTCTAGTAGTGCTTAGTTGTCTTTTATTTTACTCAAGACAATTTTGTTAGATCATATTGTGACAGCTGTCATATCAGCATGCATTTAAAAAAATTGGTAAATTTTTGTGTAGCCATTTTAATATTGAAGATGGAAGAAAACACAACTTTTTCAGCATATTATGCTTTATTATTTCAAGAAAGGTAAAAACACAACCAAAGCATAAAAAATAATTTGTGCAGTGTATGGAAAAGTTGCTGTGACTGATCAAACATGTCAAAAGTGGTTTGAGAAGTTCTGTGTGGGAGATTTCTCACTGGACGATGCTCCATGGTCAAGTAGACCAGTTGAAGTTGACAGTGATCGAATCGAGACATCGATTGAGAACAATCACCATTACACTACATGAGAGATAGCCAACATACTCAGAATATCCAAATCAATAAATTTATTGCTGAAAATGAAAAACGTGTCTTGTCTTTTACTGAAAAAAAATATGTTTTTTTTTTTTGCCAACCTAATACCATATAATTCGCCAGCTTAAAGTGTACAGTTCATTGGTTTTTAGTATATTTGGAGTTGAACAACCATCACCACCATTGAATTTTGGAACATTTTTATCATCCCCCAAGAGAAGCCCTTTAACCCTTTAACAGTCACTTCCTCTTCCCCCTGCCCCAAAACAACTAATCTGCTATTCATATAAATCTAGTCATAATATATGTGGCTTTTTGTCTCTGGTATCTTTCCCTCACCATAACATTTTCAAGGTTCATCTATGTTGTAGCATGTATCAGTACTTCACTGCCTTTTTGTGACCAAATAGTTTTCCTTTGTAAGGATATAACACATTTATTCATTCATCAGTTGATGGCTATTTGGGCTGTTTCTACTTTTTGGCTATGATGAATGGTGCTGCTATGAACATTTTTCTACAGTTTTCCATTCTCTTGGGTGGAATCACTAGGTCATATGGTAGCATGGTGTTTAATTTCTTAAGGAACTGTCAGACTGTTTTACAAAGATGCATCACTTTATAGTCACACCAACTGTGTATGTGGGTTCCAATTTCTCCACATTCTCTGACACTTCTCTTCTTGAAAAAAAGCATTCTAATGAGTGTGAAGTAGTATCTCATTGTGGTTTTGATTTTCATTTTCCTGGTGACTAATGAAGTTGAACATCTTTTTATGTGCTTATTGGATCATGTGCTTGAGTGAAAGTCTATCTAGGGCAAAGGGCTCTAAACTGGGAATCAGCACATCTCTAGAGCTAACACTTGCCCTGCCATGAATCACAATGGGCATTTCACTTTTCTTGTTAGATTTATGTCCAGGTATTTTATGGTGTGTTGTTCCTGTTATAAATATATCTTCCCATCTCATCCCCCTACTTGCACAGGGATCTTATTAATAAAATCTATCACTTGTCATCTGTGCTTTTCCTTTGTCACCTTCTCTTTTTCCTTGATTCTTTCATTCACCTAAAAATGTGCTCAAGTTTTCTTCATCAACGCCTCTCCTGCCCGCCTCTGTGTTAAGCTAATATCCCATCTCCCTCCTTCAAATCTTCGCTCCCTGTTCTTGCTCTTCTTCTCTCTTTATTTTCCCAAACTAGAGTATAGCTTCTGTCATTTGCCTCACTGGTCTACTGAAAAGTTTCACTTAGGGCCACCAGGGCAAATGCATTTTTAAAGTTGATTATTGAAGTGGTAGGTCTCAAATCATTGACACTGGAAAAATTTCACTGAAATTTTGGGTTGTGCAACTGGAAGGAAGGGGATGATTCCCCTTACTATAAAGTTATTTGGGAAGGTGCATACAGGGAGCCTCTTTGAGTAGTATAGTAGAGAGCAGGTGATGGAAATAATGGGATGTAGAACTAACAAAATAGAATTGATCCTGGTAAGTTTCTGGACTAGTGACATTTAAATAGTGGGTCCTGGATACCTTTGAATTGACATCGGGGTTGTATGTGAACACCTTCACTGATGCACCTGGGACATTTATGTACTACATTGCAAAATGTATTTAGATGTTGCTCTGATTTTAAAAATGCAGAAATTTTAGAATCTAATATGGCATGTCTTTCTTAAATTAGTCAACTTTTTCTGAAATTTCCTGTTTCCCCATACATTTCATCCATGTCTACTTTAGGGTCAAATTTTCAAGTTAAAAATAAAAAGTTCATAGGAATTTTGTTTGGAATTGCATTTATGAAGCAGGTCGATTTTTAGGGGGGGAGCTTTTTTTCTACACCACTAAATTTTCCTATTTATTTCTGTATTCTTTTGCATTTTATAACTTCTGTCATGTTCATACTTCACATTTCTTGTTACTCTTATTCCCAAGTACTTAACGGTATATATATTCCTATTATAAATGGGATCATTTCTCATTACATTTTTATAATGTTACTTTTAAATTACAGTTTGCATTCAATATTATTTTGTATTATTTTTCAGGTGTACAGCATAGTGGTTAGACAATCATATACTATATGAAGTGTTCCCCCTAATATTTCCGGTGCCCACATGGCAACATCGGCATTACAATATTATTGACTATATTCTCTATGCTGTAGTTTGCATCCCCATGACTATTTTGTAATGATCAATCTGTGCTTCTTAATCCCTTCACCTTTTCCACACAGTCCCCCACCCCTTCTTCTCTGGCAACAATCACTCTGTTCTCTATATCTATGAGTCTGTTTCAGTTTTGCTTGTTCATTTATATCCTTTAGATGCCACATATAAGTGAAATAATATAATAATAGTATTTGTCTTTCTCTGACACACTTATTTCACTTACAATAATATACTCTCTCTAAGCTCATCAGTGCTGTTGCAAATGGTAAGAATTTGCTTATGGCCAAGTAATATACCATTGTATATATGAAGTCTGTCCAGAAGGTATCCAGCCATGTAATATGAAAAATAGAGACATTTGTTGAAGATGCGAGAAAAATTATACATAGGACAATGACAACTCAGTCCCCTTAAAAGTAGGCACCTTGGGACCTCACACAGTTCTCCCAGTCACTATGAGCTGACCTGTCATATTTTCCTGAATCTCTTTGATGGTCTGAAATCTCTTCCCTTCCAAAGGTGATTTTAGTTTTGGGAAGAGCCAGAAGTCAGAGGGCACCAAATCTGGGATGTAGGGGGTCTGAGTCACCTGGGTGACTTGATGTTTTCCAAAATACTCTGCATATGACGTGATGAGTGAGCAGGTGCATTGTTGTGATGAAGCTGCCAACCATCAGTCGCCCATAGCCATGGCCTTCTGAATCATCTGAATAGTTTCCGCAGAAGAATATTCAAGCTTAATGCAAAATTTGATGCAGATTTGTTGTTCTACTCCTTCAGTCATTTTGAATGTGATGGCAACATAGTACACATGCTCACTCAACAGCATTTCCCACCCACACTGACTAATACAGTTAAGTCGTCATTGTTCACACATTCCAGTCCACTCTCCTTGGTTGCCAGGTTACATCAATGTCACACAAACAGTTCTCCTTATATTAACAATGGCTAGACTTTTTTCCAGATAGGCCTTATATTCTGCTGCTTTGGGGTGAAATTCCCTGAAGATATCAAAGGCGTTTGATTTAGTGGTTGTTTAAGACCACTGTCGTCTTGTTGATTTTGTGTTGGGAAGATCTATTGAGATCAATGGTTTGTTAAAATTGCCTACTATAACTGTATTTTTGTCAGTCTTTCCCTTTATGTCCATCAAGATTTGCTTCACATATTGAGGTGCTCCTGTGTTGGGGGCATAAATGTTTTCTAAGGTTATATCCTCTTGTTGGATTGTTCCCTTTATCATTGTGTAGTGTCCCTCTTTGTCTCTTACTGTATAGCCTTGGTTTTAAAGTCTATTCTGTCAGATATAAGTATTGTCACCCCAGCTATTTTCCTTTCTATTTGCATGAATTATCTTTTTCTGTCCCTTTACTTTTAGCCTGTGTGAATCTTTTGTTCTGAGATGGGTCTCTTGGAGACGGCATGTATATGGATCTTGTTTTCTTATCCCTTCAGCTACTCTGTGTCTTTTAGTTGGAACATTTAAGGTGATTATTAATAGATACATATTTTTTGCCATTTTATTTTTCAACTATTTTCCTCTGTTTTCTTTCTTTTTTTATTTTTCTTAAAGCAAGCCTTTTCACATTTGTTGCAATGCTGGTTTGGCAGTAACAAACTCCTTCAGCTTTTTTTTTTTTTGGGGGGGGGTATGGGAAGCTCTTTAGTTCTCCTTCAATTTTATTTATTTTTGATACTTTAAAAATTTTTAAGTATATTTTATTGATTATGCTATTACAGTTGTCCCAGTTTTTCCCTTTGCCCCTCTCCATCTGATGCCCCCCTTCCCTCCAGCAATACCTCCCTTAGTTCATGTCCATGGGTGATGCATATAAGTTCTTTGGCTTTTCCATTTCCTATGCTATTCTATACACGCCCCTGTCTTCTTTACCTACCAATTATGCTTCTTAATCCCTGTACCTTTTTCCCATTCTCCCCTCCCGGCTGATAATCCTCCAAATGATCTCCATATCTATGATTCTGTTCCTGTTTTATTGTTTGCTTAGTTTGTTTTTGCTTTTTAGATTCAGTTGTGGATAGTGTACATTTGTTGCCATTTTACTGTTCATATTTTTTATCATCTTTTTCTAGATAAGTCCCTTTAACATTTCATACAGTAAGGGCTTGGTGATGATGAACTCCTTTAACTTGACCTTATCTGGGATGCACTTTATCTTCCCTTCCATTTAAACAAAAGATTTGCTGGATAGAGTAATCTTGGATGTAGGTCATTGCCTTTCCAGCCCCTTCTTGCCTGGAAGGTCTCTTTTGAGAAATCAGCTGACAGTCAGATGGGAACTCCTTTGTAGGGTGACTGTCCCCTTATCTCTTGCTTTTTTTCCCCTTTTTTTTTAAATTTTAATTGTTGTTCTTGTACAGTTTTCTGTCTTTTGCTCCCATTCCACCCCACCGCCCCAGCCCTCCCCACCCCCCTCCCATTTCCACCCCCACTAGTTTTTGTCCATATGACCTTTATACTTGTTGCTCCAAACCCTTCCCCTTTCCCCCTGAAATTCCCTCCCCTCTCCCCTCTGGTGACTATCAACCCCTTCTCCATTTCAGTGTCTTTGGTTATATTGTGC
>PVKU01009424.1:0-29680 GCA_004027475.1 Anoura caudifer
CGGGGGTGGCAGGAAATTCCATACTGTTTTTCACAATGGCTGCACCAGTCTTCCTTCCCAACAGAGCCCTAGGATTCACTTTTCACAACATCTTCTCCAGCACTTGTTGCTTGTTGAGTTATCAATGATAGCCATTCTGACAAGTGTGAATGATACCTCATTGTGGTTTTAATTCTCATCACTCTGATGGCTAGTGATGTTGAGCATCTTTTCATATGCTGTGGACCATCTGTATGTCCCTCTTGGGAAGTGTCAATTCAGGTCCTTTGTCCACTTTTAAATTGGATTTTTTTGTTATCCTGGGTTTCACTCATATGAGTTCTTTATATATTTTGGAGATCAAACCCTTTTCTGATGTATCATTGACAAATATGTTCTGCCATACAGTCTGTCGCTTTTTTATTTTGATGCTGGTTTCCATAGCCGTACACAAGCTTTTTAATTTGATGTAGTCCCATTTGCTTATTTCTTTCTTTTATTTCCCTTGCCTTGGGAGATATATTGGGAAAATACTGCTGTGTGGGATATCTGAAATTTTATTGCCTATGTTTTCCACTAGGACTTTCACAGTACTTTTATGACTTCTATTTAAGTCTTTAATCCATTTTGAGTTTATTCTGGTGTATGCTGTAAGTTGGTGGTCTAGCTTCACTTTTTTGCATGTACCAGCCCAGTTTTCCCAACACCATTTATTGAAGAGGCTGTTTTTACTTCATTGTATGCTTGTGACCACTTTGTCAAATACTAATTGTCCATAGAGACATGGATTTATTTCTGTGCTCTCTATTCTGTTCCATTGATCTATGTGTCTCTTCTTATGCCAGTACCTGACTATTGATTACAATAGCCTTGTAGTATATTTTGATATTGGGTATTGTGGTCTCTTCAACTTTGTTCCTCTTTCTCAAGAGTGTTATAGCTATTTGGGGTCTTTTTTGGTTCCATATACATTTTTTGCAATATTTGTTCTAGATTTGTGAACAATAACCTTGGTATTTTAATAGGAAGTGTATTGAATCTGTAGATTGCTTTGGGTGGTATGGACATTTTAATGACGTTAATTCTTCCAGTCCATGTATATGATATATGCTTTCATTTATTTGTGTCTTCTTCAGTTTCTTTTTTCAGTGTTCTATAGTTTTCCAAGTGCAGGTCTTTTACCTTCTTGGTTAAACTTATTGCTAGGTACTGTTTTTTGCTGCTATTGTAAATGGGATTTTTTTCTTAGTTTCTTTTTCTCATAGTTCACTGTTGGTGTACAAAATGCCATCAGTTTCTATATATTGACTTTGTATTCTGTTACTTTGTTGAATTCACTTAATTAGGTCAGTAGTGTTTTTGGTAGAGCCTATAGAGAGTTCAATGTATACTATCATGTCATCTGGTAATGATTACAGTTTTGCTTGTTCCTTTCCAATTTGGATGCCTTTTATTTCCTTTTCTTGTCCTATTGCTGTGGGTAGGACCTCCAGTACTATGTTGAGGAAGAGTGGTAAAAGTAGATATCCTTGTCTTATTCCTGATTGTAAGGGAAAAGCTTATAGTTTTTGCCCATTGAATAAGATGTTGGCAGTAGGTTTCTTATAAATGGCCTTTATTATGTTGAGGTATGCTCCCTCTCCTCTCACTTTGCTAAGTGTTTTTATCATACATGGTTGCTAGATTTTATCAAATGCCTTTTCTTCATCCTCTGATATGATCATGTGATTTTTGTCTTTCATTTTGTTGATGTGATGTATCACATTTATTGATTTGTGACTATTGTACCATCCTTGCATCCCTGGAATAAATCCCACTTGATCATGGTGAGTGATCTTTTTAATATATTGTTAGATCTGGTTTGCTGGTATTTTGTTGAGAATTTTAGCATGTGTTCATCAGAGGTAGAGGCCTGCAATTTTCTTTCTTGTGTCTTTACCTGGTTTTGGAATTAGGATAAAACTGGCCTCCTAAAAAGACTTGGGGGTCTTCCCACTTCTTGAATTATATGGAATAGTTTGAGAAGGAGAGATGTTTGTTCTTCTTTGAGTGTTTGGTAAAATTTGCCTATGAAGCCATTTGAATCAGGGCTTTTGTGTGTGTTAGTAGTTTTTTGTTTAGTGCTTCAATTTTGCTAGTTGTTATTGGTCTGTTCAGGTTTCTGCTTTTTCCTCATTCAGTTTTGGCAGATTGCATGTTTCTAGGAATTTATCCGTTTTGCCCAGGTTGTCCAATTTCTTCACATATAGTTGTTCATATTTCTTGCAGTCCTTTGTATTTCTGTGGTATCAGTTGTAATTTCTCCTCTTTCATTTCTGATTTTATTTATTAGGGTCCTCTTTCTCCCTCTCTCTTTTTTTTTTTCTTGGTGAGTGTAGTTAGTGGTTTGTCAGTCTCGTTTATCTTTTTAAAAAAACAGTTGCTGGATTCATCCTTTCAATTGTTTTTCTGGTCTATATGTCATTTAATTCTGCTCTTATTTCCTTCCTTCTACTCACTCTGGTTTTTGGGTTTTTTGTCTTTTTTTAAGGTTTTACTTATTTATTTTTAGAGGGAGAGAAACATCAATGTGAGGTTGCCTCTTACGTGCCCCCTACTGGGGACCTGGCCTGCAACCCAGGCATGTGCCCTGACTAGGAATCAAACCAGTAACCCTTTGCTTTGCAGCCTGTGCTCAGTCTACTGAGCCACACCATCTAGGGCTCACTCTGATTTTATTCGTTGTTGTTCCTCTACTTCTTTCAGATACAGAGTTAGGTTGTTTATTTGAGATTTTTCTATCTTCTTTAGGTAGTTCTGAGTGCTATAAACTTCCCTCAGTGTCCCATAGGTTTGGGACTGTTGTGTGTGTGTGTGTGTTTTTCATTTGTTCCCAGATACTTTTTTGATTTCTTCCTTGATTTCATTGTTAACCCATTCATTATTTAATAACATGTTATTCAGCATCCATGTGTTGTAATGTTTTTTGCTTTTTTCTTGAGGTTCGTTTCAAGCCATTTTGATCACAAGAGATGCTTGCTATGATTTTAGTTTTCTTAAATTTGTTAAGGCTTGTTTTGTGTCCTACCATGTGCTTTATCTTTGAGAATGATCCATGTGCATTAGAGAAGAATGTATTTTGTTTCTTTCAGGCGAAATGTTCTACAAATATCAATACAGTCCATTTGATCTAGAGTGTCATTCAGAGCCACAATATCCTTGTTGATTGTTTGGAAGAGCTACCCATTGTTGACAGTGAGGTGTTAAAATCCCCTATGTTGACTGTGTTGCTGTCTATCTCTTTCTTAAAGCCCTCCAATATTTTCTTTATATATTGAAGTGCACCTATAATGGGTGCATGTATGTTTACAAGAGTTACATCTCTTGTTTGGACTATTCCCTTAAGTATTATGTACTGAACTTCTTTGTCTCTTATTATGGCCTTCATTTTGAAGTTTGTTTTGTCTGAGATAAGTATTGCTACCCTAGCTTTTTCTCCTGTCCATTTGCATGGAATATTTTTTCCATCCCTTCACTTTCAGCCTGCATATATCTTTTGTTTGAGATGGGTCTATTGTAGACAGGATATATATGGGTTGTATTTTCCAATGTGTTTTGATTGCAGCATTTAATCCATTTACATTTGAGGTTATTATTGATAGATACTTATTCGTTGCCATTTTACTCCTTTTATCTGTGCTTCCCCCCATCTTCTTAAATCAAGTGTCTTTAGCATCTCTTTCTCTGCTGACTTGGTGCAGATGTACTCCTATAGCCTTCTTTTCTCTGGGAAGCTCTTTTTTTCACCTTCAATTTTTAAATGATAGCTTTGCTGGATATAGTAGTCTTGGTTGCAGGTCCCATCTTTTCATTACTTGGAATATTTCCTGCCATTCCCTTGTGGTTTGTGGTGTTTCTGTTGAGAGGTCAGCTGATAGCCTTACTGCAAAGCTCCCTCGTATGTTACTAGCTGTTAATCCCTTGCTGCCTTTAAGATTCTCTCTGTCTAAATTTTGACATTGTGATTATAATGTGTATCTGAGTGGACCTCTTTGGGTTCATCTTGGTTGGGATGCTCTGTACTTCTGGACTTGCATGACTTTTTCCTTCAAGTTATTTTTGAAACAGGTTCTATCCATTGCTCACTTTCTGGTCATTTTGTAATTCCTGTGATGAGAACATTGTCATATTTTATGTTATCCCAAAGTTCCCTTAAACCATCCTCATTCTTTTTGAGTCTTTTTTTCTTTGTTGCTCTAACTGGGTATTTTTTCCTACCTTGTCTTTCAGTTCATTAATTCAATCCTCTGCTTGTTCTAGCTTGATTTTAATTCCTTCTAGGTATGTTCTTCATTTTGGATACTGCATTCTTCATTTCCATCATGTTCTTTTTCAAGGTTTCTGTGTCCTTTTCCATGCTGATGGTAGGTCCCACTGAGTTCCTTGTAGTCCTCACTAAGTTCCTTGGGTGTCCTTATAACCATTACTTTGAACTCTATGTCTGATAAATTGCTTGCCTCAGTTTCACTTAACTCTTTTTCTGGAGATTCCTCCTTTTCTTTCATTTGGAGGTTTCTTTGTCTCCCCATTTTAGTTGTCCCTTTGTATTTCTTTCTATGTATCAGATTGTGTTTTGACTCTCTGTCTGTGGAGTGGCCTTTTGTGTTAGTAGTCCTGTTAGCCTCAGTGGTGTACCCTCCTTGATCTCTTGATCTGGATGCTCTAGGAATGGCCTGTGTATTAGTTATATGGGCTCACCTGTTGTATTTCGGTCCTGATTGTTATTGGTCCATTTGTTGGCAGGAACACCCCTCCGTCTAGCTGGCTAAGACGTTCAGCCTCCACCACATGTTGTATGTTGTTGTATAGGTGCTAGGAGAACAAAGCAAAACAACAGAAAAACAGCACCAAAACAAGCAACCCACCCTGACCACCACAGCAATATCAGCAAGAAGAGAGCAGAGGATATTAAAAAGCAGAAAGAGAAATGGAATAGTAGAGAAAGGTGAAAAGGAGAAAAAATATGAGAGGACCAATGAAAAGTGATGATGAGAAGAAAAATGGAAAGAGAACTGCTACTCGTAAAGAATTGAAATAGGAAAACAGGGGAAAGGAACACAGAAAAAAGTAACAAAAATAATAAAAAGAGAAAAGGGAACAGAAGAGTAATCACATATAAGAGTAGAATAGGAGATATAAAAAATTAAAGCACCAAAAATAAAAGAAAATAGATTAAAAAATAAATTAAAATTCTATGAAAAAAGAAAAAATAGCTAATGAGAAAAGATCCAAGGGTGCTTGTCTCAGCAAAGTGTAGATCTTGCCTTTTGGTTTCTTCCTTTGGATAGTGCTCTGGTATCTGAGTCTGGTGTAAGCCAATGGCAGGTGCTGTCCATGTCTGGCCCTCGGCTGACTTTTTGAAGCTACAGGATATCCATAGTTTGTGACTGATTCCTCCAGTCTTGGCTGCTCCCAGACTGGGCAAGCTGCTCTGCAAAGCTGACTTTCATCAGCACTGCGTCCAAGGGTGTGTCTGCGGATGTCCCCAGTCACCATAGGATCCACCTCTGCCTGTCTCTGTCGACTGGCCTGCTGTCAATCTTATACTAGTTGTAGGTCCAACTATTTCTTAGGGCTTCTGGCAGAAACAGAGGACTGAGATTCCTGTATCTCCCATGGCAGGTGCCTTTCAGAGTTAAAGGAAGATGGTGATTTTCCCCCTCCCCTAAGCCACTAGTCTGGGTCTGTCCAGGATTATTTCCCTTTACTCAGTGTGGCAGGGCACCTAGTAGGTTTCCAGGGTCCAGATTTTGGGTCTGTCAGACACTGGGTGTTTCTGTGACTCTCCTGTGATAGGAAGTCACCAGTCTGTTTCCCAGGATAGTGTATGGATTAGCTGTGCCCTATCACCAGTCTCTGATGACCCCAGATTCTGTTTATGTTGCTGTCTCCTTAAGATGCAAAGTGGGAGAAAAGGAAAAATAAACAAACAAAACAGAATACCAGGACAGAGTAAAACTGAAAAGAAAAACAAAAAAAGTTTCTAAGTGGAGCAAACAGGATTTCAGAGGTTGTGGCAAGGGTACTTCCAGAGAGTGGAAGGAACAGTATCCCACAGAGTAAAGTAATTGATTTTTCCTCTGGCGGGGGCTTGCTCTTCTCAAGAATGTTGGCTGCTGTCTAGCTCAGGTATGTTGGGCCCCAAAAATTTCACAGCCACTCCCCTAAGACTCTCCCCTGTGCTTCCTACTCCAGACTCTCCTTGTACAGCTCCAGTCTGCACCACCCTCTTTTTGCCAGGACCCAAGGTGGGTAGCCGTAAGCACACAACCTGTGCTTTGCCCTTTTAAGGAACAAAAAAATAAGATGATGGGTTTATCTCTAGTAGTTTTTGTCTCTCCCCAGAGCAAAGAACCCCCACATTACAGACTCCTTGATCTTTCTGAAGGATCTAGGTGCTTTAGAAATGTCCTTTGTGTGGGTTTTGTGGACTCTCCTGTAGTATTTGGAACCTGATTTTTATTGGTCAGTTTGTTGATGGAAACTTTCCCCTGTCTGGCTACCTAAGAGGCTCAACCCCAACCACACCTGCCTTTGCCTTGAGCAAGCTTCTAGGTGTGGGTTGGATCCCTAGTTGGGGCACGTGCAGGAGGCCACCTATCCACTCTTCTCTCTCACACCAGTGCCTCTCCCCCTCTCCCAAATCAGCATGGTCTTCTTTTAAGTCTCATATTGTCCTGATAGGGTGTGGAGGAGGGAAGAGTGCAGCAGCAAAACTGTAACATGGGGTGCTGACCTGGACCTCCAGTAAGCCTCAGCTTTGGGCTCCCTCCACTGTGCTTCTGTCACTGCGCTTCTGCAGTCCCAGCTGCCTCTTTCTGCCCCCTGGCACTTCCAGGTCCTCTGCCAATTCATAGCTGCCTCAGTCAGACTCTGTCCCATTCATTATTCCAGCAACACCTGGGGCCAAGGAAGGCTGTAGCCTCTTCCTTGGCAAGTACCACAATCCCAGGATCTTGGTTCTCAGCAGACGAGATCACAGAGGCAAGCTCAGGCACGGAAGTGCAGCCACTCTGGCAGCTTCTTCCTAATAATATTGTAAATTTTACGAAATGGCTACTGCTCCAAATCTGTACAGCCAGAAACAGCAGGCTGGGCAGTGGCTGTAGTGGCAGTAGCAGTGACTCTGCCAGGAGAGTCTGGGTTGCTCACCCTATAGTGCTCTCACAGGCATACAGGCACTTGTATGTACACCCACTCACTCACATACCTTCTAACTTGCAGTAGCTTGATTTTGGAGTTGATTGCTCTGGTTTAGCTGCAAGACTGGTCTGGGGCTGGGAGCAAGTAGACAGAGCTTCCATCTACCCTGTACCCATCTTGGAACTATCTGATAAAAAGACATTTTTAATGATTAAGGAAAATAGATGATTTATGCATGACATTTATGTTCACTATCTCTCCTTATACAAAAAAAAATCAAAAGATAAATCATGCCCCTCATATCACCTACACAAAGTGATAATAGATTGAGCATTGTAAATTAGGGACAAAATGCAAAGCAGGAACAATGTGCCTTGCTTGATGTATATATATTTGATGCATATATATACATCAAACTCCCTGCTTGAGTTTGATGTATATATATTTGATGCATATATATACATCAAACTCCCTGCTTGAGTTTGATGTATATATATGGGGGGATGTGTCAAAGAAAAATTTTTCTGGACTTTTGAGGGTATCAGAATAGAAGAGTACAAGATCTGTCCAGAAAGTTGCAGCATGTAATATGAAAATAGAGACATTTATTGAAGAAGATACAAGATACAAGAAACATTGTACAGAAGACAGTGACATATCAGTTTCCTTCTAAGTAGGCACCTTATGACCTCACACAGTTCTCCCAGTTGCCATCAGCTACCCCATCATAATCTCATGGACTGCCTGAAATCTCTTCCCTTTTAAAGGTGATTTTAGTTTTGGGAAAAGCCAGAAGTCAAAGGGAACAAAATCTTGGCTATAGGGGGATTGGCTGAGTTACCTGGGTGATTTGATGTTTCATCAAAAAACCACAGGAGACGTGATGCATGAGTGGGTGCATTGTCATGATGAAGCTACCAGTCACCGTTGCCTTCTGAATCATCTGAATAGTTTCCACAGAGGAATGTTCAACCTTAATGCAAAATTGGATATAGATTTGTTGTTCTACTCAGTCATTTTGAATGCAGTGGCCACACAGTATACATTCTCACTTAGCAGATTCTACTGCCCTCACTGACTAATACAGTGAAGTCATCATTGTTCATGCATGTGCATTCCAGTCCACTCTCCTTGGCTGCCACGTTACATTTTGTTGTACAAACCATTCTCATTATATTAACAATGACAACTTTTTCTGGACAGACCTCATATACGTGTGACTAACTTCCCAGCTGGGTCTCACAGAAGCACCCTGTGTCAGTGGGCAGTAGAGGCCAGTAGACAGGACAACAAACTACTCAAGTATGAGAATATAATCAGCCATTGGTCATACCTCCTGCCCTCTACACCAGTGATCCCCAGCTTTTTTGGCACCATGGACTGGTTTTATGGAAGACATTTTTTCCACTATCCATTTTTCCATATTTCCACCAGGGGAGGAGATAATGGTTTCAGGATGCTTCAAGCATCTTACATTCAAGTTCACCTCCTGCTGATCAGCCCAGTCCTGACAGGCCCAGATCGGTACTTATCTGGAGCCCACAGGTTGTGGACCCCCACCCTACACTTTTAGTTTTTACCAGCTCTCTGCGGCCCTTAGGCAACCTGAATCAAAGATCATAATGAGTTATAAAAAGGGAAGTATTTGTTTATACACCCTGGTTTGTGACTATACAACTTATATCTGTATCTGTTATTAGGCCTGACAAATCTATAAGAAGATGATTAATAAATTTGATCAAATTTTCCTGCATGGAAAAAATACTCTAAACAAAATCAGAAGTCAAACTTCAGGAAAATACATGTAAAATGTATTACTTGGGACTACTTTTCTTAATACTAAGAAGGAAATTACTCATGTATTTAAACGTCAAGAAAAAGAAAAGCAAGCACTCTGAACAAAAAGCAGCAACATTTAAGGGAAGGAAAACTTAAACATCATTGTAAAAAACTTAACAAGAATAGGTGATTTTAAAATTCAAAAGGGATGTTAAGTTACTACAAGGAATGATATGAATATCATTCGTAACCTTGTTGTACAAGGTTCAATCAATTCGTACATTGTTGTAACCTCGTATATATGCTTTCAGCACTTCCATTTGTAATTGTTTTATACATGCTTTCACAAGTCCACAAAAAATGTCTTGTATATAATAGTACAGAAGTGGTTTTTGCAGTGTTCAGGAGGAAGGATTGGCATTTAAGTTGTTTCCAGGGGGGAGTTTCCAATCAGTTCTAGTTAAATAAATTATGGTCCATCCATACAGTGGATACAATGCAGCTGTTGTAAAAATTGTAGTAGAAGTGTCACTATGGAAAGATCTACAGACTATATCAAGTGAACCAAGGGATAAAAGTTCTAAGGATAAAGCTCTGTATGTTGCACAGTAGAATCCTATATGTGCATTTAAATGTATATAAATATATATTTAATACAGGCTGCTTATGAGGACTGGAATTTTTTTTTTGTTTTCATACTTGTTTTCATACAAGTTTCATCCCTGAACTTGTATTTTATATACCATATTTTACAGTTTATAATGAGTGCCAAAGTTTTGGGTCCAAACTTTCAGGAAAAAAAATCTTTAATTTTAACTTTTCAATTCAATTATTTATGTTTAGAAACAAAACCGATTACAGTACTCTAGGGTATTATTTTGCATACAGATACTGTTATTGCTTTCTAGAGTTACATTTTTAATGCATAAGCATAAAAGAATTAAAAACATTTATATAGATACGGAATTAGTACTACATGTGTGTAAATGCACATCCTTATTTTTCCCTCAAAAATTTGGGTAAAATGGTGTGCATTATACATGGCAAAATATGGTATTTAAGAAAAACATTAAATTTAATAAAATACTTAACCAAATTTATTGATTATAGGGTTGGATGAGAACTTAATGTTTTTAGGGCAGCTGGTAATATCACAAATTGTGAAAATTTTCCCTATGTGCTGACTAAATCAAAGCTAATTTTGAGCACCTGTTAATGCCAGACATGAATATATTAAACATGTTACATATATTTATCTTACTTAAATCTCCAACCAACCCTACTAGGTAGATTCTGTTTTTCTCTTATTGGAGGAAATAAATTTAGGAGATTGAATGAAGGACCTTGCCAAGAGACACAAACTCCAGAGCCTGTGCTTTCAACCCTTACACTGTCTGTACTACTGTTTGAAAGGGGTCTGGAAGTTCATATAAAAAGATTTACTCCAGACTAAGGACCAGGTTTGAATCTGTGTCAGTTTCATCAACTAAAAATGGACCTAAATCTCTATCTTTCTTTGAAAAGATTATATTTGTATGAAAGTACTGAATAGATTAAAAATCAGCAAAATATTTTTCATCCATAGCTTGCTTTGTTCATACAAATTCAAATGCTTTTAACCGTTTTCTTTTGAATCTCCTCTGTAAAATGCATACTTTAACAGTTTTAGTCAACTTTTGGAATTTTTTGTGTAATTTAACTCTCAATTTCAATGTGGTACTTTTTCTTAAATTGAAGAAATTAAATTTAACAAATGAACAAAAACCTCTTTTATAAGACTGTACATTCTGTTTGCTATATTTTTAATATATAAACTTAACCTATTTTTCCCTCCTTTTTTAGGAACACCATCTTCAACGGGCTATTTCAGCACAGCAAGTATATGGCGAGAAGAGGGATAATATGGTTATACCTGTCCCAGAGGCAGAAAGTAATATTGCTTACTATGAGTCTATTTATCCTGGGGAATTTAAGATGCCAAAGCAGCTCATTCACATACAGCGTAAGTGACTACTCTCTAATTGTATTTTCTATATCTATCATCTTTCTAATTCATGACAGATTTTTATCTGCTCAAGGTCATTTTCAGTACAGATTTCATTGACCAGCATGTATGAAATGAGCATTATTAGAGTCCATTTCCAACTTTTAAAATTGTGCTTGAGATTTCTGCCTGACAAAAAAAGATGGCATTTTTATTCTAGATTTTTAGTTTCATCTCAGCATGGACTCTTATGTTACTTTAGACAAATAGGATGAAGAATGTGCCTCAGATATAGAAATGGGTTTCTTACTGTTCAGAAATGGTAATGTTAATAGTATTAAAGAACTTCTTAATGTTAGCAGTCAGCAAACTTTATATAAGTTCAGATAGTAAATATTTTAGGCTTTGTGAATCATTTTAGTCATTTGTCACAAGTACTTAGCTCTGTTTAAGGCACAGTCAGCAATAGATAATACACAAACAAATGGGCATGGCTGTGTTCTCATAAAACTTTATTGACAAAAAAGATGGCAACCCAGTATCAGCACATGGGCCATGTTTGCCAACCCTTGAATTGTATTTCTACTTTTTTCATTTTAGTGCTCTAACTGGTAACTTGTTTCACTTGGTAGTGATAAGTTCTTCATTAGAAATGATGTTATGGTAACTGTCATACATAATACTGAACAACTGAGAGCCAATAGATTTAAGAGTTCATGTATATTTCATTGTCTCAATCCCCTAGGATATGACAACTTAAAAATATAGTTGAAAAGTTAGAAGGGTAAGATTGCAACAGCTTTCATTGTTGTCTTATTGACATTTATAACCAAGAGGTTTCTCCATGAGCCTTTCTAGACATTTTTCAGGACAATATAAATCTATTTTGTTTTTATTGTTCTTTCTAAGGACATACAGAAACTAGTTTTTAACTCATTAACTACTTTCTAACTCATTTAACTTTTTCTACATATGAGCTAGTTTCTGTTCTGGGTTTTAAACATTTTTATTTCTTAAATGTTAAAACCAAGTGTAAACATGGTGGCCATATTGGATCTTACCAGAACAATATTGGCATTTGATTTTTTTTAACTTTTTAGTTTATTAATCCTCTCATGGAAAATCTGCACAATCACTATTGATAAAGTCACTGAAAAATATTTATTCCTACTTTTTACCAGCACCAACATTGGCTTTTACAGTTTTTTTGACTTTCTTCAATCCATTCTTGTGTTTTTTGTTGTTTTTTTCTTTTTTTTAAGAATTTTTTGTCATCCCATAGAGTACACATTTAGTTCATTTTTCTTTTTTTTTTAAGTTGAATTTTAGTGGGAGAGAGAGAAACATCAATTTTGTTGTTCCACTTAATTATGCATTCATTGGTTGCTTCTTGTGTATGCCCTGACCGGAGATGGAACCCACAACCTTGGCATTATCTGGACAGTGCTTTAACAACTGAGCCACATGGCCAGGGTCTTTTGCTTTTTTTCTTGAGGTCTTCTTTTCATACAGGCCATGTCTTGAAGGTCTGTGTTTGGATTTATTTTTCTTTGCATAATCCAGGGAATCATAAATCATGCCAAAGCCAGTTGTTTTGCCACCACCAAAATGAGTTATGAATCCGAATACAAAGATGACATGGTATGGCCATGTACATTTTAGCTAGTTTTTCCCAAATTTTTGTCTTAGTTCCCAGGGTGAAAGACATCAATAACCATTTGTTTCCGCTGAAGTAATTTGTTGGTCGTGAACTTCCTTGTCTGGATAGTTATTATGTTGTTTATGATGGCAGCCCATCTTCAAGTAGTCAATGAGGGAAAGAGCTATCTCATGTCTATTTCATTATGTTTTATACCTGAAACCATCATAACCAGAGTGACTATACCTGATTCCCTTCTTGAGTCTGGAGCGCCTTTTGTTTCACCAGTTTTGATTCGTAACATTTCAGGCCCTAGTTATTCCCTCAGAAATAGTTCTGGAGGCTGCAAGTCCAAGATCAGGGTGCCCACATGGTCTGGTGAAGAGGGCTGTCTTCCAGTCCATAGACTTCTTGTATCCTCACATGGTGGAAGGGAGCATTTGATATTTTTAACATGTGATTTTTTTCATCTTTAACTTGTACCTGATTTTATTGATTTCCTTCAGAAAAAAAATAGTAATTTCATTCTACTAAAGGTGACTTTGAGGTGAACCAAAGAAGTGTGTTTTCTTGCACACTCACATGTTTAATTACATATAAGTCACAGACACAAACATTCTACACAAACTTAACCAATTCTAGAAGCCAAAAGTTGGTTCTCTAGAAAATCATGTCAGTATGAAAGTTCTAAATCCGATCTTCCTATAGTGATTTACTAGAGCCACATTGTATTCCATAGCCATAAGCTATATTATCTTACAAATGCATGCTTTTAGGTTTAAGTAGGATTGAGTAAGATAAAATTACATTAATCAATTTACATTAGCATTACTATCAGAAAAAAATTGCATGTTCTACAAATATAGACTGTTTATCGATAACCAAATTCTACAACACACATTTTACTGGTAACTAGTGAATTAAATTCTGATCAGAAAAGTCAAAAGGTACTATATTTAAAAAGAAATTGACTTTGCTGACATTGTAATCAAATAATGGTAATAAAAATGACAGCATGATTATAGTTTATTTGGAAAGAAAAATTTTAACCAGTACAACGTTGAAGAATATGATCTTGGGAAAGAAAGTCAAAATGCATTTTTTTCATTTGATAGGATCATGTGATTTTTCTTCTTTAGCCTATTCATATGGTAGGTTACAGTGTTGATTTTCAAATACACAAACCAGCTTTATACACCTAGAATAAGTCCCATTTGGCTATGGTGTATTATTTTTTTCATACATTGTTGGAGGGGATTTGCTAAAAATTTTAAAATAAAATTTGCTAAAATTTTATTAAGCAAATCATTCTTACTCTGTTTTCTGGAAAAGATTGTGAAATTGATGTTAATTTAAAATTTGCATTGGCTTTCAATATACTCTAATAAATAAGAAAAAGCTAATTATAGCATAAATTTCTTCAAAGTTAACATTGCATCTTGACTGCTAGGTGATGTAGTAAATTGCCTCAGATTACATATATGGACTGGTTCATTTCAATTCCCTTAATTTCTGTTATATAAAGCTCTTAAACAAAAGTGACATAAACTGAGTTTTAAAGATGATAATTAGTATGTCTTAAAAAAGCAATGACCGTCTGGTCATTTAGAATTATGTATTGTATTCCCCTCCTCAACCCCAGAGTATTATTTTCCATGTGAACAGCTATAAACCTACTTTTGCTCCACCCTGTATTACTGTATTTATAAGCTCTGGGAGTCTTGTGGCTAAAAAAAAAGTTTATTTTAGCCAAACATTTTCCAAATGTATGCATTACATGTTGTCTGTTAACATTTCATTCAACATTAGTTTAGACATTCTCAACTCTGTTCTTTTCTTCAACTGGCTTAGGAAAGAGCTCTGAAGAAAGAAACCAATATAAAAATCATTATCTCCTTTAGTTCTAGACTGTGGGTACCTTCTAGGTTATTCACTGAGTATTATTCAACATTTCCTGATCCAAAGAGTCTTAATGTTTTTTCTCTTTAGATTGATGACCTGTAAACCGTCTAGATTATACAGCTAGGACTTCTTCTCCTTTCCTATTTATACTGGAAGAGAGGACAAAACAATTCTGACCAGAAGACAGAACTGTTCTCTCTCCCTCTTCCCCATGCACTTGGGTTTCAAAGTTCTGCTGTTAATCCTCAAAGGAAACATTTTTTTAAAAGGTCTTGATATATATTTATATATGTATATGTGTGTGTGTGTAGTTACGGATACCTGCATTTCTAGTCCTGTGCACTGGAAGGGTCAAGAAGCAAAAATTTTCAGCCACAATGAGCACACCTAACACCTAATTTTTAATCCATTCCCTACTAAATGGAACCAAAACTTTGGAGAAATGGCTGATTCCAGAGCTGGGGCAGGATAGGTACAAGATGAACCTGGAACATCTTGTCATGCCAAAAATGAAGCTCTCACAGGGACATAGGAATTTCCACTGGCTAATTATAGGACAATCTAAACAAGAGAATATTTAAGTACAATGATGAATTATAAGCCATTGAAAAAGTAGGAATTCATTAGTCCCAAGTGATGATAAACAGATGAGTGGTGGAGAAGAGTACCTCTCATGCTTTTACAGTGGAGTGCCAAGTGCTGAATGTAAAGAGATGATTAGAATTGGGGAATTATTTTCACAATCACCATGATGATTGGATCACATATGAATCATCAATGTGTGCTCAATATAAGATGAAATTTGGATGAGGCACAGCATATTTGCATGGTCTTAAGCTCTCCCACAAACTGCTTATTAGTTACAAGGGTGGAAAAAATACAGTGAGTAATCAGGCGATTTCTTCACTGGTGATCAAATTTATCATCACTTATGAGGAACAGATGAACATTGTGTACCTCTAGATGCGATACCCTGAGGAAGACTAAGAAAGTTGAGTATGTAATATGCTAGCCAGCAGTGCCTAAACTAATAACAATGGGGAAAAAAATCAGACACAAATGAGGAATGTGATGATAATAAATACAAATAAAATAATATCCTGGGAAGAGGGATATCTTCTTAAGAAATATCAGTGTCTTAAAAGACAAAGTATAGGGGTGTAAAGTACAGCATAGGGAATATAGACAATAATATTATAATAACTGTATGGTGCAAGGTGGGTACTAGACTTTTGGGGGGGGATCACTATAACTTTAAAAAAATGTCTAACCACTATGCTATACACCTGAAAGTAACAAAATATTATTGAATGTCAACTGTGATTGAAAATTATTTTTTTAAAAGACAAAGAAAGACTGTGGAAATGTTCCATATTACAGTGGACTATACTGACAATAAGGAAAATAATACCTAATCTTAGACTGGTCCTATGCTGGAAGGAGAGAACATTATAAATTATAAGGTTAGCTGACAAATTGGAATATAGACAGGAGGTTACATTGTATGAATGTAAATTTATGAAGTTGATGACTGTACTGTGATTATATAAAAGAATCTCTAGTAGGAAATATACTCTGAAGTATATTTTGCATTAAAGAACGATGTATATTACTCTGATGGCTCAAAAAATAAATGGTGCACGCGTGCACGTGTGTGTGTGTGTGTGTGTGTGTGTGTGTAGGGAAAGAGAATGCTTGCACACATGCAAATGACAAAACAATATTATTTAACAGTGGGTGAATTTGGGTAAAAAATTTTCAGGAATTCTTGTAGTTTTATTTTTGCAGCTTCTGTAAGTTTAAACCTAATTATAAATTAAAATATTTATCAAAAATAGGTTCATAAAGGGCTTCCTTTTTTATTGTGTATTAGACACAGATGTATCCTATCTTTATGCCCTCATTCTGAAAGAATACATATTTTCTCCTTTTTGCCTGCCTCCACATCCCACTATACATACATTCTTCCCACACTGTTCTGGTACTACTTTTTGACAGGAAAAATCTATAGCATGAGACACAGAGCTTTATCTACAAAGGATTTTTTATTATATTTTATTTTATTTTATTTATCTTTCAAGAGGGGGAAGTGAGGGAGAAGGAGAGGGCGAAAAATGTCAAATTTTTTTTAAAGATATGTTAACATACAGATTTTTATGAGGGAGGCTTAATGCTCATTTACTTAAGTTAAGAATGTGATAGAAGTGTTATGTGGTCAAAATAGAAAATGAAACAATAGTATAATCTTTTTATTTTTCAATTACAGTTTACATTCAATTTTATTTTATATTACTTTCAGGTATAGAGCACAGTGCTTAGACACATACAACTTACAAAATGGTCCCTGGTTAAGTCTAGTATCCACCTGGCACCATACATAGTTGTTACAATACAGGGTGGGGGGCAAAAGTAGGCTTACAGTTTGAGTATGTGAAATAAGTTATTCTTATATTATTTATTAATTATTGAATTATCTACATGAAAAACTGTAAACCTACTTTTGCCCTACCCTGTATTATTGACTATATTCCCTATGCTGTACTTCACAGGAGTAGATGTCAGGTTGGGTTTTAAAAAGAATAAATAGTCATATATTAGGTGGGCAAGCAGAAAACAACTAATGTAAAACTTGAAGACATGAAATAGCTTGCTGTATGAGACATGAAATTTAATGTTGCTAGGTTATAATATGGTACTGATGAGACTGCACAAAGTAGGTCAGAAACGGCCTCGTAATTGTAAGGATTTGGATTCTAAGGTGATGGGAAGTTGGAGGAATTTAAGCAAGGGAAAGATGTGAGACAAGTTATGATATAAAACTACTTAACACTTTACATTTTGGTCAGCCTTGCCTCATGTTGATGAGCAATTAAGTAACATTTAATAATATAGAGCAGTAGTTCTTGCCCCTTTTTCAAATATTGACAAATATAGGAAACACCTCACATTTCTGTCACCATGACAGTGAGTCTCATGAGGACACAAATATGTATTTGGGCACAAACCTCCTTAGCCCAGAGTGTGCTCTCTGAGTGATAGTTATTACAGCTGTTGGCAGTTGCTTCTAACACCTCAGCTCAACTCTACTCCCTAAGCTTTTGGTAAAGTAGTTAAGTCATTTATAAAATGGGACTTTAAATGTTCTAGAAACAATCTTATTTAAAAACCTTATTTTTTTAGATTATATCAAACCATATTGAAATTGCTGATAATTTATCAGGTTTTGAACTACAGAACTTTCACATAGTTCAAGACAATACATTTTATAATTTCTATGTTCTTAATAATGGACTTTTAGTTTATTTGCTTTTGGGAGTGGGGCCACGTCCATTGTCTGTTACCACATATCTATATTAACAGTAAAGATAATCTCATTTCTTGAACTTTAAATGTGGGAAACATCTATAAGCTTATATTGTATACCTGAAAACAAAATCCAAAAAAAAAAAATCTTTCTTATTTCTGTAGAAAGTCTAGGTCTTGTTTTTATCCAGACATCTATTAGAAAGTTTGTCAGTAGAGTCACACAGTAAATGATTGCTTATGGTTTCTTCTGTTAGCTTTTAGTTTGGATGCTGAGCAGCCTGACTATGATTTGGATTCTGAAGATGAAGTATTTGTGAATAAATTAAAAAAGAAAATGGACATTTTCCCATTACAATTTGAGGAGATGATCGACCGTCTAGAAAAAGGCAGTGGTCAGCAGGTACAACTTCAATGTATATATAAAAAGTGTGTGTATATTTATATGGAAATAGTATTGGGTTGGCCAAAAAGTCTGTTCTATTTTTTTCCATAAAATAAAATACATATTTTTTTCACCAATAACTTTATTGATTTGAATATTTTGAGTATGTTGGCTATGTACTACATGGTATAACATTGATTATTCTCAATTAATGTCTCAGTTTGATCACTATCCACCTCAACTGGCCTACCTGTCGAGCATTGTTCAGCAAGAAATCTCCAGCATGAAATTTTGCAAACCACTTTTGACACAATCACTCACAGCACTTTCTCCATACACTGTACAAATCTTTTTTTTTTTTTTGCATTTTTGCAGATTGCATTTTTACCTTTCTTGAAATAATAAAGATAATATGCCTACAATGTTGTATCTTTTCTTCCATATTCAGTATCAAAATGGCTACACAAAAATTCACCAGTTTTTATTTTTTTAAATGCATACTGATAATGATAGCTGTCATAATACAGTCTAACAAAATTGTTTCAAATGAAATTAAGCTAAGTGCTACTAGAGCCAGCTTACAGAAAAAAAACAAATGAACTTTTTGGCCAGTCCAGTACAGTGTTGGGGAGGGGTAAGTGAGCAGGCTTGTGAGTTAGCAAGCATGAAGTCTTATCCTGTCTCTGCCTACTGTAACCTTTATAATCTTGAGTAAGATATTTAAATTTCTCTGTGCCTCAATTTTTCCATCTGTAAAATAGAGCCAATAGATGTCATAGGATTGTAGTGAAAATTAAAAGTAAAACAATATATAATGTAGATACACAAGGCCTAATGTATCTGAGTTATTCTTCATGTTTGCTATTGTAAATAGTGTTATTTTGATGTCATTTAAATTTGGGAGTACCTTTGAACCTTATATATGTCTTATATGAAAATGACATAATAATTTTACATTTAGCCAGTCAGTCTGCAGGAAGCCAAATTACTACTAAAAGAAGACGATGAATTAATTAGAGAAGTATATGAATACTGGATTAAAAAGAGAAAAAGCTGTCGAGGGCCATCTCTTATCCCATCAGTAAAACAAGAGAAGCGAGATGGTTCCAGCACAAATGATCCTTATGTGGCTTTTAGAAGACGCACTGAAAAAATGCAGACTCGAAAAGTAAGTGAATTGGGAAAATTTTATAATCTTTTTTATGTAAGAAAAACTATTTATAATTATGAATACCTCAGTATCTGGAGGCTGTGTTTTGTGCTCAAATAGAGTTTCTATACAGTAAAATGAAAAATAATAATTTTTAATTGGCATATTTTAATGTTCAACCATTTAAAATCATATACAGAATTGATTTCCTAGTGATCCATGTCCCCTTTCAGTGTTTTTAACTATTCTTCTAGCCCTTCAAATACATATATTCTTATATACATTAGTAGCTATGTACAGAATGCCACTAACTAGGAATTCTTATTACAACTTTATATTTGCAGAATCGCAAAAATGATGAAGCCTCTTATGAAAAAATGCTCAAGCTGCGTCGAGATCTAAGTCGAGCTGTTACTATTCTAGAGATGATAAAAAGAAGAGAAAAGAGTAAAAGGGAGCTGTTGCACTTAACACTGGAAATTATGGAAAAGAGGTACAGTACATTTTAATGGCATTAGCAAGTATGATAGTATTAGCATTTTGTATACTGCATTAATTTATTTCCTAAGTAGTTGTCTTTAACTCCAGAAATATCTTCTTTTAAATGTGTGCTATGATATACTTAGTATAATTTTACACATGTGTCTCTCTCTATTCGTTTTCTTTGAAAGTGATTGTGTTCAGTAAAATTAAAATATGCTAGGTATTTTCATTTTGAAATCTTACTCCTTCATCCCTATGTGAGTGTGTGCAGAGCTATAACAGAGATCATTTGTTAATTTAAAGTTTTTATTTTATAGAGGGGAGAGGGTAAGGTCGGTAATTTTAACACTCAACCATTCAGTAAGGTACACAATGAAAACTTGAAGCCTTAGTCCCTTATCACCTAGTTCCTGTCCCCCCCAAAAAAACACTATTAAATTTCTTAGGATTCAGTTCAGAATAATTAGTTTTATATCACAGGCAATTCACATTAGCAGAAAGTTCCTCAGCATCATTTTAAGCATTAATTTCAACATCTCCAGCAAATCTTTCACCAAAATTTCTAAGTTAACGTTCAAACTTTTGGTGGCTTTTCTTTTCTGTTTAGTTTTTTTTTTTTCCACGGTCATCTATTTATGGTGCCAAGATAAAAGGTATAAGCCAAAAAGTGGAAGGAAGGGAGGGAGGGAGGGAGGGAAATTATGTAATCTTTAATTTTAATAAGCATTCACCAAATTAATTATAGTTTAACTGTAATTTTACCAAGCGTAATCAGTGTTTATAATTAATAGTCATAAAGATAAGTACTTACAGAACTAACTTTTTAAACTCTTTTTTTTTAAATTTCAGGTATAATTTGGGTGACTACAATGGAGAGATTATGTCTGAGGTTATGGCACAGAGACAGCCAGTGAAACCTACTTATGCCATCCCCATCATCCCTATTACTAATAGCAATCAGTTTAAACATCAGGAAGCAGTGGATGTGAAGGAGTTTAAAATTAATAAGGTGATACAAAGTTTTGTGATTATAATAGCTGATAATGGAGTAGTATTTTATCATTAGAATCACTGAAACATAAAATTATGTATAAACTATACCATGAAATATGCTGCAAAGCCAGCTTTGATTCAAATCATGCCTGTTGATATAACTGTAGAGCTTGTAAATAATAATTAATTTTGTAATTAACTTTTCCCAAAACACCATAATGCCATAAACTGCATAAAACTTGACAGAAATATTTAGCATATATACATAATTATTATACTTGCCATGATCTTTTCCTTCCCAACAAGTACCATTTTTGCCTGTAATCTTTTTTGCCTTTTTTCCTACACATCAAATTCCTGGCCTCTGCCATCCCTGCCATATTTCTAACTCAGTCACAGTTGCCTGTATACTTTTTCCTTGCGTTTCCCCTGCTTAATGTTTTAATATCTTTGTCCCCTAAAACTGCTTAGAATTCACCACTCTCGAATGCCCTCATTGTTTAGCTAGCAATAAATCTTTACTACTATTTATTTTCATAACTCCTTAGCATTATGGCTTTCTTTTCCACTGTGTTAATAGTAATTCAAAGTCTGCTCTATGTACATATGTCAAGTTATTTCCATTATTTTTCCCCATATTGATTTCTTAATTCTTTAGAATAAAGACTAGATACCTTTTTTTTGTTCTCTCCTAGTATTTTTATTTTTTTAATCCTCACCCAAGGATATGTTTATTGAGTTGAGAGAGAGGAAGAGAGGGAGGGAGAGAGAGAAAAATTGGTATGAGAAACATCAATCAGTTACTTCTTGTACATGCCCAACCAGGGATTAAAGCTACAACCATTTATTTGGTGTACTAGATGACACTCCCAACCAACTGAGTCCACCCAACCAGGATAATATTTTTATAGAAAATTAAGAAACAGGAGCCAGCAGTAAATACTAATTGCATTTATAGGGTTTCAGAAGCTGTATAACTTTTATTCTTTTCCTTTAATTGGAACAAAATATTTTATCAGATTGTGTTTTAAGTTGTAGGAGCATATTCATGTTTTCACAGAGACCAACCAAACTCTAAGACTTTACAATACAAGATGACATAACATGAGGGTTTTGTATCTCTTATGAATATGAATGCCTGTGTTATAACAGTAAACTTCTTTTTAAAACTCCCCTAAAACTGTGAGTTTGTTCAACATAGTTTCCTAATATTTGATTAATTCATGACTTTATTACAGCAAGATAAAACTGATCTTATCCGACCTAAACGTAAATATGAAAAGAAGCCTAAAGTCTTACCATCGTCTGCTGCTGCTGCTCCTCCTCAACAGACAGGTCCTGCTGCACTGCCAGTCTTTAATGCTAAAGATTTAAATCAGTATGATTTCCCCAGCTCAGATGAAGAACCTCTCTCCCAGGTAAATACAAGAATTTTTCTATGAATATAGAGGAAGAATGTAAAAAGTCAAATATTTGACTCACTGCATTTTATTTAAAGGTTTTGTCTGGTTCTTCGGAAGCTGAGGAAGAGAATGATCCAGATGGTTCCTTTGCTTTCCGTAGGAAAGCAGGCTGTCAGTACTATGCTGTAAGTTTCAGGCTCTCTTTTTAAATAAACTGTTTACCTTTAACTGGCCAAATAAAATAATTTGGATTTTTTTTTAAGCCTCACTTAGACCAAACTGGCAACTGGCCTTGGACAAGTCCTAAAGACGGAGGATTAGGGGATGTGCGATATAGATACTGCTTAACTACCCTCACCGTACCCCAAAGATGTATTGGATTTGCACGAAGACGGGTTGGACGTGGTGGAAGGTAAGGTATTTTTGTATCCTAAGCATAGGGATATTTTTGACAGTAGAGTCATTGAATTTAAAATTTAAATTGAGGTAATCCTTCTCAACAGTTCATTTGTTCCCATTTGCTGTTCTTCACTGATTTTTTTGTTTGAAATACCTTGTCTTGCTACCTGGTTCTTATACAACCCTCTTTTATTGCATAACTAATGGATCCCTAATGGAGCTGCTTTTCTTCCCAAATTTGAAAATTTTTCAAATTTTTGAAAAAAATTTTCACATATCTGTCCTCACGTATTTGTCCTCACAGATAGAATTCTAACAAAAGGCACCAGGTAAAGGCAAGTATAAATCATGATTGTGTAAGTTGATTAAGTTAAAGACTACTATAAAATTTGATTCAGGAATTCTGGAAGATATTGACAAAAAGGATTAAATAAGCTAAGGAATGTAATATATAATATAAGAGGTTCTTTAATTCATCAGTGAAAAGGCTTCAGGTTCCACGTATGACCTGACCTTGACATCCAAGTTTGTTAGGATCGAATTTTTCTTTCTTTTTTTAAACCTAATAGTACTCCTTCATACTCTAGATGCCTTTGTGTGAGAAGTTGTGTGGGGGGAGGGAGAGAATTGGAGAATACATAAAAGCAAAGGAAAAAAGCTTTTCAAGTAAAATGTGAAAAAAAAGTAAGAGGCAAAACAGGTAATATCAAGGTACTTTTAGGAAGAAACCTAAGGGTATGATTTATGATAAATTAAGGGCTTAAACACATATGTTTGTTTCATTTTTGAATCTTAGTTACAGTTCTTATCACTTTTTTCACTGTTTAAAGAGCTTTTATTAAAGCAAGAATTTTATAATCCAAATTACGATTCCTTGCTCAGTTATCAGTTCTGTTATTTAAAACAGAATTGACATTCTGAGCTATTACAGTAAAGAATTACAAAAATAAAGAAAGGAATGCTTTAAATTTTTGTACTTGTTGAAAATTCTTTTCCCAGGGTCTATAAAATATTAATTTGTTTTATATTTTACTATTTTGCAGGGGGTTGTTGTTGCTGTCGTTGTTTTTAAGTCAATAAGTAATCTAGGTCTAGCATTATATTTGCTAGACCTGGCACTGGCATTTGCTCGGTATATAAGGTCCAAAGTTTCCTTTTTATTTATTTTCTATTTTGCAGTGTTTTTTTTTCTCATAATATTTAAGTATTTCGATGTTTATATATTTTTCTTCAGTGAAGCGTGAGTTTCTTTTTGTGGTCCCTGATCAACTTTAAACAGTTGGAACACCAGTGGCACTGTTTACTGCTTTTTGGGAGGCCTCTTTAGCTTAGTGGGCTTGTAGTACAGCTACAGCTTCATCAACTTGAGAATGGAGAAAGACTGGAGACTCAAGCATATGAAGAAGTTCTGAATTATCAATCTGCAACAACATGCCAGTGATTTTTTACCAGCAAGAATAGCGTGCATGGCTTGAAGGAGAGGAAACAGCTGTTCATCCAGCATTTGCTTTTGCTCTTGAGGAGGGGCAGATACCAGCATGGAAGCAGTCCAAGGCTCCTGACCTTGTTCATGAACAGCAGGCTGCTGCATGGTATTGTGGCTGTGCATTAAGATGTTGAGGATTGCGAACTCCTGCAGTGTATTTATACTGTGGGACAGTGAGGACAGCAGGAGTAGCTGCAGCTGCAGCATTTGCAGGATGTGAACCCATTGTCTGTGTTAATGTATTAGCAACACGCTGTGCGGACATGACTTATGGAACCTGTGAAAAAGTTGGTCTCATAGTACTAAATGGTGGTCTAAGAGCGGCTGGATGGATAGCACTGGGCATATTTTGGAATGGATGAGGTCTTGCACCCTGAGCATTCCAGCAAGGACCTGGTCTTAGTTGAGCAATTTGGCTAGAGTGATAGTATGCAGCATGGTTCTGAGTGTTTGGGATAGCTGCCATGAAGTAACCTGGAAGAGGTGCTGGCTGGTAGGGGTTGATTCTGGGGTTGGGCACAGCTCTCACACTTGCCATTCTCTGCATATACTGGTTAGTGAGGTGAGCCTGGTGTGCTTCTTTGTACTGAGCTAAAGCTTCATGCGATGGCTTGGTAGCCACAATTCTATCATTCATTTCAATAACTGTTTTAGTGGCTTCTTCTGGGGAGGACAAACATACAAAACCAAACCTTTTGCTGCTACCACCCTCCATCATAACATTTGCACTAGTGATTATACCAAATGGAGAAAACTCTTTCCAGAGACGTTCATCATCAATGCCATCATCAAGATTTTTCACATAAAAGTTAACACACTGGTATCTGATGATCCTGTCTTGCTTCATCTATTCAAATTTGCACTTAAGTTCCATCTGCCATGCCACTTTTTTCTGAGCTCAGCCAACGTAAATTTGTTTTCTGTTAAGCTCCTTTCCATTCACCTCATCCACAGCTCTCTGTGCATATTCATGCCTTTCGAAGCTTACAAATCCAAAACCTTTGGATTTTCCATTTTCATAGGTCATTACTTTCACACTCAAGGCAGTCCCAAACTTGCCAGAGATCCTTAAGGCGCTCGTCATCCATGTCTTCTCCCAAATTCTTGATGTAAACATTGGGAAACTCTTTTGCCCTAGCTCCAAGTTCTGTTTCTCGTTCTTTACAAAATTTAAATCATCCAACAAATACTTTGCAATCATTTAGAAGCATCCCATTCATTTTTTCAGTAGCTCTTTCAGCTGCTTCCTGTGTTTCAAACTGTACAAATCCATAACCCTTGGAGCCACTTTCATCACAAACCACTTTATATGAAAGGATATTATCAAAAGCAGAAAATACATCATACAGTGCTTTATTATCAATAAAATTGATCATTTTTATTATTGTTCAAATTTTTAATGAATATGTTGCCCACTACACTTTTGCAAAGTGATGGATCACGCTGAGACCACATGATGCGACTGGCTTGCTTTTTTTTATTTTTTATTTTTATTTTTTCAGAAAATAAAAATATTTATTTAATAACATCTAGTATTTTTTTTTGAGTTTTTCTTTTTTTAAATTTATTTTAATTGTTGTTTTTGTACAGTTTTCTGTCTTTTACTCCCATCCCAGCCCACCTGGCTTGCTTTTTATAACATCAAAATTCATGCTGTCCAAAGCACATTCCGCGTCAGTTGGCTACTGGAAGTTCACATACGCTAGCCCAAGGAGTGGCGGGTGATCGTGTCCCTGCAGATCCGGATGGAGAGGATGGGACTGGCCGGGCTGAACTTCTCGCAGAGCTTAGAGCACTGCCTCGGTCACCTCGGGGTGTAGTTCCTCCACGCAGAGTGAGGCCATAGAGTAGCTGGAGTTCATCTAGGCTCAGCTGCCCACAGGGCCACAGGTCAGGACCTGTCCAAAAGAGGACAGCTACTGCTGGGGCCCCAGCTGGAGGGAGGGGAGCTGGGGCAAGTGCAGAGGAGCAAAAATCAATTGAAATTGAAAACTATTCAAGAGATGCAGAATGAGGTTCCTCTTTTCCCCTGAAATTCCCTCCCCCTCTCCCTCTGGTCACTGTGAGCCTGTTCTCAATTTCAGTGTCTTTGGTTATATTATGCTTGTTTGTTTTGTTGATTAGGTTCCTGATAAAGGTGAGATCATATGATATTTGTCTTTCACTGCCTGGCTTATTTCGCTTAGCATAATGCTCTCCAGTTCCATCCATGCTATCGCAAAGGGTAGGAGCCCCTTCTTTCTTTCTGCTACATAGAATTCCATTCTGTAAATGTACCATAGTTTTTCAGTCCATTCATTTACTGATGGGCACCTAGGTTGCTTCCAGCACTTGGCTATTGTAAATTGCTCTGCTATGAACATTGGGGAGCATAGGTTCTTTTGGATTGGTATTTCAGGGTTCTTAGGATATAATCCTAGCAGTGGAATTGCTGGGTCAAAAGGCAGATCCATTTTTAGTTTTCTGAGAAAATTCCATACTGTTTTCCGTACTGGTTATACCACCCTGCAATCCCACCAACAGTGCACTAGGGTTCCCGTTCCTCAACAACCTCTCCAACGCTTGTTGTTTGTTGTTTTGTTTATGATGGCCATTCTGACTGGTGTGAGGTGGTATCTCATTGTGGTTTTAATTTGCATCTCTTTGATAGCTAGCGATACTGAGCATCCTTTCATATGTCTCTGGACCCTCTGTATGTTCTCCTTGTTGAAGTGTTCAAGTCCTATGCCCATTTTTTAGTTGGGTTCCTTGTCTTCTTAGAATGGAATGATGTGAGTTCTTTATATATTTTGGAGATTAAACCCTTGCCTGAAGTATCATTGGCAAATATGTTTTCCCATACAGTGGGTTCTCTTTTTATTTTAATAATGTTTCCTTTAGCTGTGCAGAAGCTTTTTATTTTGATGAGATCCCATTTGTTTATTCTTTCCTTTATGTCCCTTGCTCTAGAGGACATATCGGTGAAAATATTGCTGCATGAAATATCTAAAATTTTCCTGCCTGTGTTCTCCTCTGGGACTTTAATGGTATCATGACTTATATTTAAATCTTTTATCCACCTTGAATTTATTTTTGTGTATGGTATAAGTTGGTGCTCGGGTTTCAGTTTTTTTCCATGTAGCTGTCCAGCTCTCCCAACACTGTTTGTTGAAGAGGCTAGTTTTACTCCATTTTATGTTGCTGCCCCCTTTGTCGAATATTAATTGACTGTAGAGACTTCTACAGTTTATTTCTGGGCTCTCTATTCTGTTCCATTGGTTTATCTATCTGTTTTTATGCCAGCACCAGGCTGTTTTGATTACAGTGGCCTTGTAATACAGTTTAGTATCAGGTATTGTGATCTATCCTACTTCGCTCTTTTTCAAAATTGCAGCAGCTATTTGGGGTTGTTTATGGTTCCATATAAATTTTGAAGTGTTTGTTCTATGTCTGTGAATTATGCCATTGGTACTTTAATAGGTATTGCATTGAATCTGTACATTGCTTTGGGTAGTATGGACATTTTGATGATGTTGATTCTTCCGATCAGTGAACACGGTACATGTTTCCGTTTGTTTGTGTCTTCCTTGATTTCTTTCTTCAGTATTGTGTACTTTTCAGAGTACAGGTCTTTTACCTCCTTGCTTAGGTTTATTCCTAGGTATTTTAATTTTCTTGTTGCTATATCAAATGGGATTTTTTTCTCTTGATTTCTGCTTATTATGTTTCATTGTTGGTATACAAAGTAGCGTTTGATTTCTGGATATTGACTTTGTATCCCACTGTTTTGCCAAGTTCATTTATAAGGTCGAGCAGCTTTTTGGCCGAGTCTATAGGATTTTCTATGTACACTATCATGTCATCTGCTAACAATGACAGTTTTGTCTCCTCCTTTTTAATTTGGATGCCTTTTATTTCCTTTTCTTGTCTAATCACTATGGCTAAGACTTCTAATACTATATTGAATAGAAGTGGTGAAAGTGGACATCTGTGTCTTGTTTCTGATCTTAATGGAAAAGATTTTAGTTTTGCCCATTGAGTATGATGTTGGCTGGAGGTGTCCCATATATGGCCTTTATTATGCTGAGGAATGCTCCCTCAATTCCCACTTTGCTGAGTGTTTTTATCATAAATGGGTGCTGTACCTTATCAAATGCTTTTTCCACATCTATTGATATGATCATGTGATTTTTGTCTTTGCTTTTGTTTATGTGCTGTATTACACTAACTGATTTGCAAATATTGAACCATCCTTGCATCCCTGGGATGAATCCCACTTGGTCATGGTGTATGATCTTTTTAATGTATTGTTGGAGGCAGTTTGCCACTATTTTGTTGAGGATTTTAGCATCTGTTCATCAGTAGTACTGGCCTGAAATTTTCTTTCTTTGTTCTGTCTTTATCTGGTTTGGGGATTAGGATGATGCTGGCTTCATAAAAAGAGTTTGGGAGTGTTCCATCATTTTGAATTTTGGGGAATAGTCTGAGAAGGATAGGGGTTAGCTCTTCCTTAAATGCTTTGTAGAATTCTCCTGTGAAACGGTCTGGTACAGGGCTTTTGTGTGTCAAGAGTTTTCTTATTACTGCTTCAATTTTGTCTGCTGTTATTGGTCTGTTCAGGCTTTCTGATTCCTCCGCATTGAGTTTTGGAAGATTATATTTTTCTAGAAACTTGTCCATTTCTCCTAGTTTTCAAATTTCTTGGCATAGAGTTCTTCATAGTAATTTCTTACAGTTTTTTGTATTTCTGTGGTATCAGTTGTAATCTCTCCTCTTTATTTCTGATTCTGTTTATTTGGGTCCTCTCTCTTTTTTTGTTGATGAGCCTGCTTAAAGACTTGTCAGTTTTGTTTATCTTTTCAAAAACCAGCCCCTGGATTCATTGATCCTTAGAATTCTGCTTTTAGTCTCTATGTCATTTAATTCTGCTCTGATCTTGGTTATTTCCTTCCTTCTACTTGCTCTGGGCTGTCTTTGTTGTTGTTCCTTGAGTTCTTGTAGGTGTAGGGTTAAGTTGGTTGTTTGAAATGTTTCTATCTTTTTTTAGGTAGGCTTGTATTGCTATGAACTTCCCGCTCAGGACTGCCTTTGCTGTGTCACATAAGTTTTGGGTTGTTATGAGTTCATTTTCATTTGTGTCCAGAAACTTTTTGATTTCTTCCCTAATTTCATTCTCAACCCAATTCATTGTTAAATAGCATACTATTCAATCTCCATGATTTTGATTGCTTTGGGTTTTTTCCTTGGGGTCAGTTTCTAGTTTCAGTCCCTTGTGGTCCGAGAAAATGCTTGGTATGATTTCAGTTTTCTTCAATTTGTTGAGGCTTGTTTTGTGTACTATCATGTGGTCTGTCTTTGAAAATGTTCCATGTGCATTTGAAAAGAATGTGTATTTAACTTCTTTGGCATGAAAGGCTCTATATATATTAGTTAAGACCATTTCTTTAGGGCATTGTTCAATGCCACAGTATCTTTGTTGATTTTTTTTGGGGGGGGGAAGATCTGTCCATTTTTGACAGTGGGGTGTTAAAATCCCCTACTACAATTTTGTTGCTGTCAATATCTTCCTTGAAGTCCTCTAGGATTTTCTTGATGTATTTGGGTGCTCCTATGTTGGATGCATATATATTTACA
>PVKU01009424.1:29780-62127 GCA_004027475.1 Anoura caudifer
TTTTGTCGGATATGAGTATTGCTACTCCGGCTTTTTTTTTCCTGTCTATTTGCTTGGAATATTTGTTTCTAGACCTTCACTTTTAGTCTTTGTAGGCCTTTCATTTTGAGGTGGGTCTCTTGTAGGCATCATGTGTGGGTCAGTCATGCTTTCTTATCCATTCAGTTATTCTATGTCATTTGATTGGAGCATTAGTCCATTTACATTTAAGGCTATTATTGATAGGTACTTACTCATTGCCATTTTCATACCTATGTTCCTCTTTTTCTCTTTTCCTTCCTTTCTTTAGCATCTCTTGCAGAGCTGGTTTGGTAGAGGTATATTCTTTTAGATTTCTTTTGTCTGGGAAGCTCCTTATTTGGCCTTCTATCTTGATTGAGAGCCTTGCTGGGTAAAGTAGTCTAGGTTGCAGGCCTCTGGTTCTCATTACTTGGAATATTGCCATTCTATTCTGGCTTGGAGCATTTCCATTGAGAAGTCAGCCTTATTGGGGCTCCCTTGTATGTTACTTCCTGTTTCTACCTTTGCTGCCTTTAAGATTCTCTTTGTCTTGGAATTTTTCCGTTTTAAGTATGATGTGTCTTGAATTGGGCCTCTTTGGGTTCCTCTTGATTGGGATTCTGTGTGTTTCCTGGATTTGTGTGACTTTTTCTCTCCTCAAATTAGGGAAGTTTTCCATCATTCCTTTTTTAAATAGGTTTTCTATTCCTTGCTTTTCTTCTTCTCCTTCTGGTATCCCTATTATACAGATATTACCTTTTGTGTTGTCCTGCCTTTCCCTTAATCCTTCTTTCTAAGCCTCTTTCCCTTTTCTTGCTCTTTCTAGGTGTTTTTTTCTACCTTGTCCTCCAGTTCATTGATCCAATCTTCTGTTTCATTGAACCTGCTTTAGATTCCTTCTACTGTGTTCTTCAGTTCAGAAATTGTATTCTTTATTTCCTCTTGGCCATTATTGATAGTTTCTGTTTCCTTTTTCATGTTGATATACTTTGCAGTGAATTCATGTAGTTTCCCTGTAGTTTCTGGTAATTCTCTGTGAGCTCATTGAGGTTCCTGATAACCATTGCTTTGAACTCAATATCTGATAGTTGAGTTGCTTCTGTTTCATTTAGCATTCTTTCTGAGGGTTTCTCCTTTCCTTTCATTTGGGGATTGTTTCTTTGTCTTCCCATTGTTTGTGAGACTCTTCTTGTTAGCTTCAGCTTCTTAAATTTATCAGTTCTGACTCCCTGGGTTTATGGTGTGAACTTTTGGGGCAGAATACCTGTGAGATTCAGTGGTGCATTCTCGTTGATCTCTTGAATTCATTGGTCTTGGGCTGTCATTTAAGTTGTCTCTGTGCTTATCTTTGGGTTTTGTTGGTTGTCGCATCTTTCTTTGGTAGGTCTTTTGCACCAGCCAGTTAACTGAGGGTCACTATGTCCACCACCTCTTATATTTTGTTGTGCTGGTGTGGGCAGGTTGTGTTGAAGCCGGTTCTTCTGCATGTACAGGGTTTTGAGGATTCTCTCTTGCTCTTGTTCATTTGTTTGTTCTGGGTAATTTATCCACTATTTAGTTGTATTGTGAGAGAGGTCCTGGATTGAGGTTAGTGTGGCTTCCACTCTTTCCTTCACCTTCTTCTGTTGTTACCTGTTGGTGGTTCCTTTGTTGTTGGGTTTCTTCTTCCAGCAGGTATCCTGGCATTCACCACTTCCACCTACTCTTTTTTGTGATCACTTGGAGAGGGAAGGCAAAATGGTTTAAGACAACAGAAGTGTATTCTATGATATTTACAGTATCAGCCCGTAGAGAAGGGATAAGAGAACTTTTGGCTATGTATAGTGTTAACTGTGATAATCCAACCAACTAGCCAAGTTTTAGAAAGAATGGAAAGAAGATAAGACTCTTGTTGGGGAGGGAAGGATTGTGAGTTGGATCTAGAAAGCAGTGAGCTTGTGGGAGGTCAGATTCTGAAATAAGGTGAGAGCAAAGGATAGAAAATAGGTGCAGTGTGTGAGAGAATAGCGTTAACCTCAACAGTAATAGAGTTCAGGAAACCATGAAGTGGGCTAAGATATGGGAAGGGTGCTGTGTAGTTATTATTTACAATAATAATGGAGCAACAAACATATGACAGAATCTATGTGATCTGGATAGCAAGAATAGGATGTATAGGACCTTGAGTGGTGTGCTATGATGGAACACAAGTGAAGTGAAGTGAAAGATAGTAAATTAACAATACACTATGAGAGAAGAAGGTAAACCAGTCAAACAATACAATTTAATCAACCAAGCAAAGAAGACTAAATAGAAAGAAGAGAAATACAAAAATGCTAATAAAATAAAAGATGTGAGAATAATGAAAAATAGTAATACAAATATGCAATAACTTGCAGGTTCTCTGTAGTAGCAAAGTGAAATTTGTCTCAGTGTCTCAGCTGTTGGGGTGTCCCCTGTTTGGGTCCAACTCTGGTCTTTTCACAGTTCCAGGGTTTTTTGTCTCATGTGTGGGAATTAAAAAAAAGAAGGAGGAAGGAAGGAAAAAGATAAAATGGGAAAGAAAGGAAGGAGGAATAAAACAAGAAAGAAGGAAAGAGAGGAAAAAGGAATTAAAAGATAAAAAAAAAAAAGAAAAAGAAAAGGTAAAGAATTACTTTACACACAAAAATAAGCCTCTTGCTGGCTTCAAACTGGCCAAGAGAGTTCTGCTGTTCTTCCTGGCTGCTGTAGGCTGAGGGGTGATTGGTTTCACTTTCCTCCCTTCCTGATCTGCACTCAGTCAGCCTCCAGCCCTGTTCCCCAGCAGTCTCTGGTCCCGCAGGTTCCACTATTTCAGGCATGCACTCTCCCTGGGTCTTTGGGTGTGGGCTCAGGACCTTCCTCAAAGCATACTCTCCCTGCGTTGCTGGCCTGGTGAGTGTGCTTGGCTGGGTGCCTCCCATCCCTCAGGTTCAGATGCACACTCTTCCCAGTCTTCCCTGGGCTACAGGAGTGCAGGTAGGGCCTTCCGAGCCACCTCGGGAGCACCACTTTCGGAGTGACGCCGAGCTGGGTTGGGATGAGGCTGGAGTGGCTGCTGCAGGATAATTCCCCAAACAGTGTCTCTTTTTTCACTTTTTCTTTTTGAGAAATTCCTCCTATTCAAGCCTGCCACTCCATACAGAGGCCTGGCCTCTCACACATCCCAATTCTCCAACCAGACCGGGGACTATCCAGGTCATGGCCAGTCCCAGCCCCACTCTCAGCTCTCCTCAGCTGGTGTCCACAGACTCCGTGGGTGCTCACAGCCCCTGTGTGTTTGCCACTTAGTCCTTATTCCCCTCTCTGCGACTTCATGCAACCAGGTCTCTCCCGGTGCTACTCAATCCTTGTTTGGCAGGGCAGGGAGCCGTTAAACCCAGCTCTCTCCCAAGAAACCTGTGGCAGACAGCAGGCAGGGGGGGCCAAGTGAGGCTGGAGCGGGATGCCAGCCTGGGTCTGCAGGTCTCTGCACTGGTCCCAGGGACTTACTGTCCTGAAGCACTCTCCTTACCATCTGTTTTTTCAGTGTCCTCTACAATTGTTGGTCTCCTATCTTCATGTATGCTGGGGTACTGTTGGCTGTTTGCTCTGTTCCTCCGTAGATCGGCTAGAGTTTTCTCCCGTGTGTAGGGGACAATGGAATCTGCTCCCTCCTACCTCATTGCCATCTTCAGTCTCCCTATTTTTTTTAATTTTATTAAAACTTTTGGGATGACAATGGTTAATAAATTACAGGTTTCAGGTGTCCAGTTCTATAATACAGCATCTGTTATTGCATTGTGTGTTCACCACTTAAAGTCAGATCTGCTTCTGTATCCAAAATATATTTTATTTAGCACTTTTTCCCATGTCATTACATTAATTATCAGTAGTAGTAACAATTCTATATGTTTGCTGTGTTGTATTTTATACTGGCATGAATCAGTGTTAGCATGTTAAGATGGAGGCATTTATAAAGTTTATATTCATAACATCTCAAATATTTTATTAGAAATTTTAAACATACCTTTTACTGCTTTTTTCCTGCCTCCTCCCCACCTTTCAAAAAATATGATGTTTTTACCTAAATAGATAACAGATGTGTTAGCAATATTTTATGAAGTGTTTTGGTGGTTTGTAATAGCAGTGACAGTCTTTGATATAAAAAATAATTTGAAAAGTAAAATACTTTGTTTCTTTTTTATTTTGTTTTCTGTTTTTCTTTTTTTAAATATATTTTATTGATTATGCTATTACAGTTATCCCATTTCTCCCCCTTCATTCCCCTCCACCCTACACACCCCTCCCACCCACATTCCCCCCCTTTAGTTCATGTCCATGTGTCATAAGTTCTTTAGCTTCTACATTTCCCACACTATTCTTGCCCTCCCCCTGTCTATTTTCTACCTACCATCTATGCTACTTATTCTCTGTACCTTTTCTCCCCTCTTCTCTTCCCACTCCCCTGTTGCTAAACCCTCCATGTGATCTCCATTTCTGTTTTTCTGCTCCTGTTCTAGATGTTAGCTTAGTTTGCTTTTGTTTTAGGTGTGGTTGTTAATATCTGTGAGTTTGCTGTCTTTTTACTGTTCATATTTTTTATCTTCTTTTTCTTAGATAAGTCCCTTTAACATTTCATATAATAAGGGCTTGGTGGTGATGAACTCCTTTAACGTGACCTTATCTGAGAAGCACTTTATCTTCCCTTCCATTCTAAATGAAAGTTTTGCTGGGTAGAGCAATCTTGGATTTAGGTCCTTGACTTTCATGACTTGGAATACCTCTTTCCAGCCCCTTCTTGCCTGTAAGGTTTCTTTTGAGAAGTCAGCTGACAGTCTCATGGGACTCCTTTATAGGTGACTGTCCCCTTATCCCTTGCTGCTTCTAGAATTCTCTCCTTCATTTTAGTCTTGGCTAATGTAATGATGATGTGCCTTGGTGTGTTCCTCCTTGGGTCCAACTTCTTTGGGACTCTCTGAGCTTCCTGGACTTCCTGGAAGTCTATTTCCTTTGCCAGATTGGGAAAGTTCTCCTTTATTATTTGTTCAAATAAGTTTTCCACTTGTTGCTCTTCCTCTTCCCCTTTCGGTACCCCTATAATTTGGATGTTGGGACATTTAAAGATGTCCTGAAGTTTCCTAAGCCTCTCCTCATTTTTTTGAATTCTTGTTTCTCCCTTGTTTTCTGTTTGGTTGTTTCTTTCTTCCTTCTGGTCCACTCCATTGATTTGAGTCCCAGTTTTCCTCCCATCTCTATTGATTCCCTGTGCATTTTTCTTCATTTCTCTTACTGTAGCCTTCATTTTTTCATCTAATTTGTGAGCAAAATCAACCAATTCTGTGAGCATCCTGATCACCAGTGCTTTGAACTGTGCATCTGATAGGTTGGCTATCTCTTCATTGCTTAGATGAACTGGCTTCATTTCACTTATTGTAGCCTTCATTTTTTCATCTAATTTGTGAGCAAAATCAACCAATTCTGTGAGCATCCTGATCACCAGTGCTTTGAACTGTGCGTCTGATAGGTTGGCTGTCTCTTCATTGCTTAGATGAACTGGCTCTGGGGCTTTGATTTGTTCTCCAGTTTGAGCCATTTTTGTTTCTGTTTTTTGTTTTTTGTTTTTTTGGCCTAGTCGCAGCTGTTATGTATGAGGGGTGGAGCCTTAGGTGTTCCCCAGGGTGGGGGTAGCCCAGTTGCTGGGTATGTGGGGGCGGCGTCCAAGAGGAAACAATGGCACTTGCTCCGCTCTCTCTCGGATTCCAGTCCCTTCCACCACTTCCCCTTCGCCTGGATTATCTGCACGTGAATGTGGGACCACCTGGTCAGCCAGCTGCCTTGCGCAGCCTCACTGGGTGTGCACAGTTGCCACCCTGTGCCCGGGGTCCTCTAGCTGCCGCCTGTGCACCTGGGGTCTGCAAGCCACTGCTACCTGCATGCCTGGTCCCACACCTCCACTTTTTCCTGCCGCGACTCCGCCCCTCTTACCAGTCTGGATGAATGGTTGTTTACCAATTTTCTATAAGTTCTGGTTGTTTTCTTGTTTCTAAGTCTTTGTTATTATTAATGTTGGTTGTGAGAGGAGGCACAGTGTGTCCACCTACGCCTCCATCTTGGCCAGAAGTCCTAAAAAGTAAAATACTTTGATAATGTTATCAGTAACGTACAATGGTAGGCCATCCAATAGAATTACAACTCCTACTGTTGTAAAATATTTATCTTATTCTTTGAGGTAAATGAGATCATTTTAAATAACATAAAAGAAAGAACTTTTATCAAATACTGGCATTTTAGCTTGTATAGCTAAATACTGCAATAATCAAATTTAAATATTAAGTATGAGATGGCTTTTTGGAGTGGGAAGAGAAAGAAAACCCTTTTTTGTATCATTTTTTAGTAGCTATTTTACAAACATGTTTCCTGCCTTATTTTTAATAGGATCTTACTGGACAGAGCTCACTCAGACTATGACAATGTGTTTCGCCATCTGGATTTGGAATTGCTGTCCTCACCACATTCTTCAGTCAATCAGTCTGCCAATACCTCAGAAACAAATACCTCGGACAAATCTTTGTCTAAAGACCTCAGTCAGATACTAGTCAATATCAAATCATGTAGATGGCGGCATTTTAGGCCTCGGACACCATCCCTACATGACAGTGACAATGATGAACTCTCCTGTAGAAAATTATATAGGAGTATAACTCGAACAGGAACAGCCCAGCCTGGGACCCAGTCATGCAGTACCTCTACACAAAGTAAAAGCAGTGGTTCAGCACACTTTGGTATGTTTATTTGTTATGATATATATTGCTGTGGAAATACCAGGTTTATCAGTTTTTTGAATATTTGGTTTATTATTTTTGTGGCTAAGAGTCCTTTTCTCTCAAAATAGTAAAAGAAGAAAGACCTAGGTTTAAGTATTTATTTGAATCTTGTTTGTACATGTGTCTTCATTTAAACATACTCATATAGAAAGGTGTGGTTTATTATTATAGGGTGGGCAAAAGTAGGTTTACAGTTCATATGGAAAATAATAATAATAATGTGTTTCACATGCTCATAACTGTAATTCTACTTTTGCCCCACCCTGTATTTGATGTATAACAATTGTTTCCTGGGTGCAGTCTGAGAAACACAAGATTGAGCAATTATATTTTCAAAATAATATGAAAAAATGGACCATAAAATGTTGCTGTTTTATGTTTAGACACTTCTCTAGTTTTTCACTTAGTCTGCATAAAAGTAGACCAGCAAGTTAGTAGATACCCAAAGCTTTATCTGTCACAGTATTTCAGAATAATTCATAAGATACATACTAATTTTTCATAGAACAGTATTTAAAAGATTATTTTAATAATTTTGGAAACATTTTTAGATAATATTTTAGCATTATAGCTATTTGGTGAAATACGTGTGAAATAAATGCTGTCTAGTTAAAATATTTCTAAAAATTTAGCTTTCTGTTTTAAAGCATAAATGTGTTGAGGCATATAGATTATAGAAGTCCACTGTTAAAATTATGTTACAGATTTTTGTAAAGATAAATAAAAATTTTGAAAGGGCTATAAAAATATTCTGTTTCCCTAATTATCTGGTAAGGCTACAGTAAAACCTTCTAATAAATATGAAAATTTGCTTATTCTTAAAGACCTCCAGAAAAGATTTTATAAATAGTTCACTTTGTCGTTAGAAAAAAAGTACTTCAATGAAGTGAAAGTTTTTCAGCTCAGAAGAAAAATAATCATATTTTAGAAATTAACTAGAAGATAATCTAAATTATTTGAGACCTAACAGATTATCCCATTAGTTTACATCATAAAGAGTCAGTTTGTCTCTGCTTTTATAGTCTTAATCAAGATGAAGGAGGACTTATTTATAGTGTGAGTGGAGAGATTATAAAAATATAAACTTGTAATATGTTTTCCCTGATGGAGATTTTTAACATGTATAAAATTCTTTGAGATTTCTCATTGAAAATTGGTGTGTTCCATCAATCCCCATCTTTTTTACCACTTAAAATAGAGAAGTTGAATTTTGTAACCATCCTTAGGATCTTGTAGTGATCTTTTATGTAAATTGTTTTGCTTTACAACTTAAGTGAACATCAATATTGTAAGACTAACTTCATTTGTGTTGGTCAAAGAATATTAAAAGGTGAACATTGAATAACAGTACTGTATGACCAAAAGTTTAGCTGAAAAACACACTACAGTAACTCTGTAATTCTCTTTTTAATTATTTCCTTCCCTTATATATGAGATATAACTTTTAAAAAAATGGGTTTATCAGTTTTGTTCTGTTGCACTTAATTGTTTTTGGTTTTTCCTTCAATTTTACTAGATCTTACTTATGCTTAGAAAGTAGATGCCTACAGATTGCTGTTGAGTAACATGTTGTTCTTTCACATTTGTTAATGTTACAGGAATCTAAAGCTTTTCTGTTTATGCTCTGTAAAGTGCATTACAGTGGAGTTACATCATATGTACATTTTAAATGAATTTAACTGTAAGCCCCTGGAGAAAAAAATTAAAAATTAGTAGTTCAGATGTTATACAGGCTTCTGAATACAATTCTCCTGAAAGAATGTAGTTGCAGAGTGGGCCTCTGTTGAAGCAGGAGGAGTGAATATTCATTGTTCTCCTGGCAGCATTGATGCTTCATTCGTAGGTTAAGCACCTCACCTCGGGCAGTGTAATTACAATTTTAAAGATTTTTTTTTATAACATGGCCCTTAAATACTACTTCATCTGGTACTCAGCCACAGAAACTGTGATCTAGTCTGATGTCAGAAGAAAAACTTGACTATATTGGGCTTATTGAAAAAGATGGATCTTCGTCACATGATACACTCTAGGGAATTTTTAAGGCTTAAATTTTACTATCCTGACTTTATTTATTTTTTATTTTATTTTATACAGTCCTGATTTTAGAACTTAATCATTGTATGAGATGAGTCAGTTGATATACTTGCCTGCTGCTTAAGCCAAATAAGTGGGTTTTGATTTAGCCATTTTTTATTCTATCATTGTTTTAAATATTATTTGTGTGCTGTGACATAGTGATGCCCTCTGGACTGAGTTTTCATTTTTCTAAATAATCATCTATAACAGCCTGTTTATTCTCATTTTCACATAGAATTATTATAAATGAGGATATCAGGAGACCATTATTTTTAATAAGGGGAATGAACTTTCACACAGCAACTTTAGTAGCCTGTGTTTCAATTGCTTAGAATGTGTTTGCTTCCCAGTCTTGGCCATTATGCATAATTGTATGGCTAAAAGGGTAGTCTGGTTTAGTCGAGTGCTAGAGTTCTGTGTCCTCTGGATACTGTAGTACACAGCAGAGTGATACAATGTTGAGGAACTTGGGAGGATTTGCTATACATGTACTTAGAATTTTCAGAACTAGGTTTTAGCACTTAAGGATAAATTGTGTATTTTTAATAATCTTTACTTAATATGTGATTTGGACAATTTTCCAAATCCTAGTGTGTGTGTTTTTTTTAATCTATAAAAGCACCTTTGAAAATTTACTCTTTGTTCAATGACTAAGTATCATTTGCATGTATTTGAGTTTGGGAAATACAGATGTCAGAATTAATACCTTTTATCATAATTACAAAGGATTCTTTATAATTCAGAAAGACTGAAAACAGTGAAGTGATTTTTAAACCACCATTTAAATCCATGTTCAGGATTTGAATTCCTAGTTCCCAATGCAGTTTCATCAGCATTCTAAGTTTCCTAAGCTCACATATCTGCACTAAAGACTTAAGTGAATAGGAAATTTATAGCTAGAATTATATATTCTAAGTCTCAATGTCTATAGTTTAGTCAGTGCAGTTTACCTCAGTTTATAACATAAATTATAATCTTACCATAGAGAAAGAACTCTAGATTTGAGCTACTCATTGTTGGATTTTGTAAATCTGTTAAGACCGTAATCCTTCCAAATATGTTTCAGAACTCAGAACTGCAGTCTCAGGTAGTACCATAGTAAAACACATTAACAGCAGTTCTGCAGTTCTACAATGACATGCAGGAGTGGTCTCACTAAATGGAATGTTTGACCCCCAAAAATTTCATGTTCAAGTCAGCCGAATGAATTCAGGTTCAGTTATACTGTGCCATCAAGTAAATCAACAAACCTCTGTTTTCAGATTGGATTTCTGAATCCAGTTCTGGGTAGCAGCTGGTAAATGTTCAAAAACCACATTCTAAACTGTCAGTTCAAGCTTACTGATTAGGTAGTCATACTTTAATACTGTCTGGGATGATTTCATTTCTTTAAAGTTAATTTGTTTCTGTATTAAAATTATTTCCTGCCTGTGTTCTCTGCTCAAAGAAATTTATAATCGAGGGGTGTCTTTTGAAGTAGGTATTTGCATTTGTTAAGGTTTTTTGTTTTTATTATCTTTTAATGAAATATACCTTTGGGTAATCTAAAATCCAGTTCTCAAACTGAATTTTTAAATTGTTAATTTTTTTCCTAAGTACCTGTCACCTTCCCCACCTGCACTTTTTTGATCATTTCAGTTACTCTACTCCAGCTGCAGGATTGCAACCTTTTAAAGGGCTGCAGCCTGAGCCACGGGCTACTCCAGCTGCTGGTGCACCTCATGGTAGTTTCCTTGTATAAGCAGTGAGCTTGTAAAATCCTAGATTATTTCATCTGAAGTCCTAACCCAGGGAACTGTAAGAAGCTATAAAAACAACAGTAATTTATGGCTTCTACCTAGACTCTTCTAGTGAGGGCAAATTCAACAACTTTCTTGATCAGGTTATTGTACAGTTGGGACTCTTGTTTAGAAGTTTGTCCATATATCAAACAAAAGCTGCCTTCAAATATGTGAAGTCCTGTCATGCTCCTTCACAATTCTCAGCTTTTAATGCTGTCCCTCACATGACTGTTGACTGCCAGACTCCTCCTGTAGGGGATATATATATATATGAGATTTTTTTAAAATATATTTTATTGATTATGCTATTACAGTTGTCCCATTTCTCCCCCATGATTACCCTCCACCCTACACACCCCCTCCCACCCACATTCCCCCCTTTAGTTCATGTCCATGTGTCATAAGTTCTTTAGCTTATTCTTGCCCTCCCCCTGTCTGTTTTTTACCCGCCATATAAGAGATTTTTTAAGCACTTGAATCAAACAAAGTTTTGTTTATTTTTTATTTAAAATCTCATTGGTGTCGGGGTGGATTTTCCCCACTTCCACTAGTAAATATCTTTGAGACCTCAGACAAAAGTCTCTTCATCTCCATTTATTATGAGATTGTAGGAGGAAATCACTAAGGATCCCTCCTGATCTAAAATTTTTTGATTCTATGAAATGATTCTAATTCTGTCTACAAAATCATCTTGTCCATTTTTGTGTGAATTGCCAACTTGACCACCACACCATAGATGGAAATAGACATACAACCTAAAAACTTTCTACTTTGATAGAGATTTAGGGAAATATGGTTATTTTTATTTATTTCCACTTAGCATCTGGTTACACTTTGAATTATACTGGCATCCAAGGTGTTCTTTGTTTTCTGTATAAATAATAACGTAAACCCCAGTTCAGATTGTAGTTGATCCAGTTTACTACCTTACCAAGCTTTCCTTTCATTTACACAGCCTTTTGGATTGGAATTTTATATCTCAGAAGAAATTTAAAATCTTAGCAGCTCATGGCTGGAAAGGACTGCAGTGATCACCTATTTAATCTCTTCTTATCTTAGATGAATGTACTGAATCCCAAAAGGTTTATAAGTAACTTGCCCGGGTATACTCTGCTAGTCATGATAGTCTTCAGAACTAAAATAACAAGATCTCTTGGCCCCCAAACCCATGGGTTTTACTGCTGTTGCTTGCAACTCATGTTATCTGTACAGTTCTTCTAGATTATTTATCAAAAATACCCAGGGAAAATGTTATAACTAGACTCTAAAATATAGAGATATCTAAGAAATAGGCCTGCATAGTGATCTAAAATGTCAGCTGCATTTTTATTTATTTATTTATTTTTAACATTTTTTTACTGTTGTTCAAATAGTTTTCTGCCTTTTTCCCCCACCCCTCCCCACCACCCTAACCCTCCCCACCTCCCTCTCCTGTGTCCACCCCCCTTATTATTGTCCATATGTCCTTTATAATAGTTCCTGCAAACCCTTCCCCTATTCTCCTATTGCATTTTTATTTTTAAATCTGTTGTTAGTAGGAGGCTAACAGTTGTTAAAAAGTGAAATTCACAAGAGCCTCAGAGACCAAGGATTAAAATGTTGATTTAAATAGAGCAGAAATATTTGAAACCTTTATACATATTGATTTCCTACTTATTATTGCTAAATATTTTATTAAAATACACAACCATAAATCTCTAGCCACTGAACTGAGCACCTAAAACTAATGTGATGTTGAGTGTCAGCGGTACAATTGAAAAACTTTTTAATTATTTTAAAAAATATTGCTCTGGCTGGTATGCCTCAGTGGATTGAGTACTGCCCTGCGTGAACCTAAGAGTCGCTGGTTCATTTCCCAGTCAGGGCACATGCCTGGGTTGTGGGCCAGGTCCGCAGTCAGGGTGCGCAAGAGGCAACCACATTGATGTTTCTTTCCCTCTCTTTCTCCCTCCTTTCCCCTCTCTGGAAATAGATAAATAAAATATTTTTCAAAAAATAAAATAAGTAAATAAATAAATACAGATGAGGAAAAAATAAACATTGAACAAAGGGAAAAACCTGCACAAGAAAACATCAGCAAAGAATATTTCCATTCACATAAATGGAGTTTTACACATAGGTCTTCAGTGAATGCTAAATTATTGATTTCCCAGATCTGTAATGACCTGACTTTCCAGAAATGGTCCCTTTTATAAAAATTTACTGAGCATTCCCTATTGAGGAAATTCAAGACTTAGGCAACTCACTGAAACTTAGAAAATTTTTAAAGTGAAAATCTCAAAAAAAAAGGTTAGCAAAACTAATAAATTAAGGATCCTTAGGCTTAAACAATTGCTTTTTATGTATTTTTAAACATAAAGAGAAATATTATATTAATAATAAGCATTCAGAACAGAATAAATTTTTGTAGATTTTCTTCAAGTTTTGATTCAACACATTTCTGTTTTTTGGAAATGGTCATGTTGACAGAAAGTTACTTTTTTATTTCAATAGTCAGGGATTATCCTATTAATAAAAGTTTTCCCTATAGGAATCAGCTCTAAGGATTTCAAACATAGAAAAAAAAACTCATCAAAGGACAGATATCCACTAAATAGATTTGTAACACAGAAAATTTTAAAAACCAATAGAATTTTCCCAACAAGAGATTTTTTTTTTGCTCCTATAGCCCGAAAACATAGTTCAACTCAAGTACGGGTCCATATACATACTAATAACTTCTTTCACAATTTTCTGAGTCATTCAAGATACGGTAGAATTTCTGCCTAAACATTTTATAGTTGTACAAGTTGGAAGCTTATACTGGTAGGTAAAGATTCTTCAGGAGTTGTAAGTGAAAATTACAAAATTTGATAAAGTGATATTCTAAATAAATTACCAAAATGCAGTTAAAGACAACAAATTAGGTTGGCAGTATTTTTAAAACATTAACTTGAGATTGCAGAAATTATCATGATTTATAGATTCCCTGGTACCCAGGGATGCATGATAACCCTTTTTTTTGTTTGTTTTGTTTTGCAATAATTCTTACTCAAACATCACAGCTTCTTAAAGAAGCCTTTTAAGTCAGATGTTGTGATTGTATGTGCTTTTTTTTTTCTTTTTTTAATTGGCAAAATGAAAAAAGAAAAGGGTTTCCTTTTTAAAAACTGAACACACTTTTGGGGGGGTAATAAATGAACATTTTTTTGTTTGTTTTTTTTAGAACTGAGCTCTCCATAGACAAACATAAGTAGCATAACACAGTGTCTTTCCTCAGACATCATTCTGTACAGTAAATCAACATAAACAACTTCGTTCTTATTGACTGGATTTTTTCCAGGTGGGTTTATTGGGTGGGGAAAATGAATTAATCTTAACATTTGGAGCCTCTTTTCTTCCTGTTAAACTAAAGGGATGCGTTCTTAAAAAAAAAGGTAATAAACCAAACCTTTTGTTTCATATAGAGGAAATGTTTATAACGACTAAAATCAGAAAATATGTAGAACAATTACTATTATGTTAGGGGTCATCTGAATGCATTGGGACAGTAATATAAATAAACTAAAAACCAAATGATAATTATCAGATATCTTCTCAAGCTTAGTGCGAAGTTAAATTTCAAATATGTAGATTTTTTAAAAAGCTGGTATTACCTTTTTACACAACTTGGGAAGTGAGCAATTCTCTTTCCTATGTTTAACTCAAGAAGTTCAATATTGTTTTTCTTTAGAGCTTCTGTCAAATGCTTTTAATTTTGCACAGTTTTTTTCATGCTGGAATTTTAGTATTGTAAGATGTATCTGATATTGTGCATTTTTATAAAATGTTTCCTCATCTTATGTTCAGTATTTACAGCCGAACAATACCAGCAACATCAACAACAACTGGCACTAATGCAGAAACAGCAGCTTGCACAAATTCAGCAACAGCAAGCAAATAGTAATTCCTCCACCAACACTTCACAGGTGAGGGATTTGTCTGTCTTATGATTATCCCTCATTGTTTCCCACCAGAGTTCATCTCTAATTACCAACTGTTGTCATAGAACCTTGCATCTAACCAGCAGAAAAGTGGCTTTCGCCTGAATCTACATCATAACCATTCTATGCAGGGTTTAGAAAGAACATTACAGGTGAGTATGGAAGCTGTTGCTCTGCTCCCTATTTTAAAAAGTAAAACTCAAAAGCATAGTTAAATGAGATGGAGACCCTGTTTCAAGTCTGACTTACAGTATGTCTTTAATATATAGCCCTACCTACTACACCTAGCTTATTATTATTTTAATTACTATTACAATTTATTTAAAATTATACTAGAATAACCTCTCTTAGAAAAAATCACTTTTAAACCTAAAGCACGGTAAATGTCTGCCATTTAAACACATTTAAGGCTTAATGACTAAGATTTGAACCTCTTAACATCTTGGAAGAAAAATTTGTTTAAAAAAATTAAAAGATTTCTTAATTTCTAGGCTAAGTTCTGATATTTTGTTACTTCCATTCTAAAGGGATAATAATCTTACTATCCCAAAGGTATGTTTGATTATGTGTGTATATATGGTAGATTAAGTGAAAGATGTTTACAAACTCATTTATTCATTATATGTACTTGCAAATCACTAAAATGTTTTACGAGCTTATTTCTTGTTCAGCATTTTATGTTGGAGGTTTATTGTTTCCACACTATAGGAGGTTGATTTTGGTAATTGACTTGTCCTTGTTATATATTGTCACATATGAAGATTAAAATGTATAACGCTTGAGTTATAAGATTACTTAAACATTTCTCAAATTTATGACTTAACAAAAGAAAGAAACCGGATGGCCAAAAAGTCCATATAGTTTTTTCCATAAAATAAAAGACACATTTTTCATTTTTACCAGTCACTTTAGTGATTTGGATATTTTGAGTATGGAGGCTATCTCCCACATATTATAACATTGATCTCAAATAATGTCTTGATTTGATTGCTATCCACTTCAATGGATCTACCCAGCCATGGAGCATCATCCAGCAAGAAATCTCCAGCACAAAACTTTGCAAACCACCTTTGACATGTTCAGTTAGTCGCGGCACCTGTTCCATGCACTGCACAAATCTTTTTCTGTGTTTCAATTATGTTTTTATCTTCCTTGAAATAATAAAGCATAATATGCCTCAAATGTTGCATATTTCCTTCCATCTTCAATATTAACATGACTACACAAAAATTCATGGATTTTAATGTTTCTTCTTTAAATGCATGCTGATAAGACAGCTATCACAATACAGTCTTAACAAAACTGTTTCAGATGAAGTTAAAAACAGCTAAGTGCTACTAGAGCCATCTTCTGGGAGGAAAAACCAAACGAACTTTTGGCCAACCCAGTATTTTAGTGGTTTGCCACTTTTGATTATATTCAAACCAATTTTGCTATACCTGTGTAGCTTTAATATTAATTTCAAACTAAGTGATGCTGAATAGATTTATTTTTATTTTCTTTTTAGGGTTTTGTTTCCAAAACTTTGGATTCTGCTAGTGCTCAGTTTGCTGCTTCTGCTTTGGTGACATCAGAACAACTGATGGGATTCAAGATGAAGGATGATGTGGTGCTTGGGATTGGGGTGAATGGCGTCCTTCCAGCCTCAGGTAAGAATAAAGACATTTGAGTGGTTTTGATAAAATTTGTAACACATACCTCTAATAAACAGCCAAGTTGCACATTGTTTAGATGCTTCTCTCTTTTTCTCTAGGAGTATATAAGGGCTTACACCTCAGTAGTACTACACCAACAGCACCAGTACATATGAGTCCATCAGTAGCAGGTTCAACTTTGTTACAGCCTTCAAACATGACACAGACTTCAAGTTCCCACAGTGCACTGAGTCATCCAGTAACTGCTGCCAATTCTGCAACAACTCAGGTTCTGATTGGGAACAACATTCGATTAACTGTCCCTTCATCAGTCGCCGCTGTAAACTCTATTGCCCCCATAAATGCACGGCACATACCCAGGACTTTAAGTGCTGTTCCATCATCTGCCTTAAAGCTGGCTGCCACAGCAAACTGTCAAGTTTCCAAGGTTTCGTCTTCATCCTCTGTAGATTCAGCCCCAAGGTGAGCAGTCATTTTAAGATTAAAATATTTGAAAAATGAATTCTACCTTAAAGTCTCTGGCTTTGCTGTCTACTTACTGCTTTGTGGTTTTCATACTTTTCTTTATATACATTAAAAATGTATAGATGAGAATTCCTTATTCAAGAACTAAACAGATAAATGTAATTCAGTATTGTTGAGAATTTGGACTAAATGGTATAGTGAATATTACATATATAAGTTGTAATTTGAGCATCACTTTCTTACCGTGATGATAGCTTATAATGTTCTTACTCCTCTATCTCTGGATGGATGGGGTTCTCTTTTGAATTCTTAACTTGTCTATGATTTTTCCCACTGCTTGTGTGTAGACAGAACTGATAGAACTCACATGACGACTGTGCTAAGCTGCTCTTCATAATGTAAAAGCCTACAGTATTCATGCCATGTCAGCTTTAATCAAACCATTGTTTTCTGTGCTAACTTGTCTTCTTGGGTTTAGAATCTTTGCTCAGTCTATATTCTGTTTTAAATATTAATGGTAATTAAAGTCCTCCTGCTTACAGAATACTATGGGAAAACAAAAAGAAAGACAAGAAGTTTTCACTGTAGTTAGAAGACAGGCATAAAAGTGAAAAGTTAAATAATATTGATCATAAATAATAGGTGAAAATAGTTCTAGAAGTATCACAAAGCATTATATGTTTGTCAAGCTTGTTATATAGATTATAGCTATAATTTCAACATAAGGAGACATTTTTTTCATACCAGGAGTGTTCTGGCAATGTTCTACATAGTAAGATTAGATTTGATCTTGGTTGGGCAGAGAAAAGGAAGACAGAGAGTTCTGGAAATATAAGTGTATTCAGAGGTTTACAAGTAAACTAGTTTTTCTAGAGGTTTGGGAAGGTATGTAGTTGAAGTTGGAGTGGTAGGAAGAGGCCAGACTATTATTTAGACTTCCTCAGCTGGCAGTGGCCTGGAAGGAGAAGCAGGGTTTGTTAGTAACAAGCTATAGCCTTTAGTTTCTAAACCCATGCATTCCTCTCTGCTTCTGAACTTGATAGTCATTGTCTGCTCAATACTAATCCATTCTTATTAGTATCCTGGGTCTAGTCACAGCTAGTCAATCAATTACATAGTTATTAAATATACACTATGTGCCTTTTGTCACTATAGAATTATGTAACCATGGAACAGTTTCAGTATATGGAAAACTTTTTATATAGCTTATTTCAGTCCCTTTGTTTTAAAGCTAGGAAACAGATCCAGAGAAGCTAATTGACAAAGTACACTGAGCAGTCTGGGTGCTGGAACAACTAAGACCCTGGTCTTCTGATTCCCAGCTCATTAGCTGTCCTGCTCTACTCTGTAAATAAAACCTTTGAGGTCCTGACATGTGTTCCTTTTTTTAAACTCTTGTGAAAGATTTAATAGAGGAAGAAATTGAAACCAAAAACTAAAACTTGGGAATTCTTTGTGTTCTTAATATCTAGGTTGCTTGAATGGTATGGTACTACATACAGTTCTATTGGTAATATAGTTGATCATGGAATTTATAAGTCTGGCTTGTGATTTTGTATTTCTGATAATAAATTAAAAGTTTATATTCCTCTACTTGCTATCTTGTTCAAAAGAGACAGATTTCTTTCTGTTATGAAAAATATTTAAACGTTTTATTGGGAAAATGGTCTTGGTTTGTTTAATTTATATTTGTTAGATTTGTTGCAGAAAAGTAATTCATTGAACTTTATTTCAACAGGGAAAATCATGAGTCAGAAAAGCCAGCACTAAACAACATAGCAGACAAGACAGTCGCGATGGAGGTGACGTAGCTTTCTCAGGAGTGGGACTGCAGCCTGGGACTTGATTAGGTGCTATGCATCAGGAGCATTCTGAATGCAGGGGATGATGGGATGCAGCACATGAATTTCTGTGCAGCTGTGGGGACTTGACAGCGATGCTCATCTCTCATGCTTCAATTTTTCTTTTCTTACTGTTAATAGGAAAAATCACATCTGTAAATTAAGAATACAGCAATTATCTGTACAGTACTGCATATTTGTAATACCCTTGTATATATGTTACTTGAATACAGAAATGTTCATTTGTGATGCTTTGCACTTGGGGGTGGGGGGTGGGAGGGAAATAACTTGCAACAAAGAGTGTGAGATGTGAGATTGTATAGAGATGAAGTGTCATCACATCATGTGCATGGTGCGGAACCTGCTGTTTTATCTATTTATTGTGCCGTGTTTACAGTTTTTTGTACACTGTACCTTCATTGGTTCCTGTGCTGTAGTAAATGTGTTAGGTAGCTGTGGACTCCTTGGTATTTTGTAAATGGTATAACATTACTTGGTTCCCCTCTGGGTCCCTGAGTTTTCTGTGTATCGTGTGAAAAAAAAATGGTGACATACATACAGAATTTTACAAAAAAAAAGGCATCAGTGTTTAAAAAAAAAAACAAAAAATGGGGAATGTACTATTAAATGGGGATCATCCTGGTCTACTATCATTAGGATAAGTAACAAGCTAAAAATGAAGTCTCTTGAATCTTCCCTTCCCCACTTGCCCACAAAGCTGTGGGTAATTTCTGGTACTTAAAGCACTAATGTTACTTTGCTGCTCTACAAACAGCCCAGTAGTCCCATTTCCTTCAACACCAAAAAGTGTTAAATCAAGTATGCAAATGGAGTCCTTAAAACTGGAGTTTATGTTGTCTTGCCCTTTTTTTTAACACAAAAAAAAATTGTACTTTTTTATTGTCGAATTGTTTAAAAGACTTCATTCTTTACTTGTTCTTACAAAAAGGATATAAGGGAAAAGAATGCAGTAATTGCTGTACGTGTATCATCATTCCAGTTTCTAAAAACAGCCAGCCAGCTTTTTTCCTTTTAAGATTCTCCAGAAGGCTGCAAGGCCAGAACCACAAATATCGGGTGCCTTCCTTTGGAAATATTTGACCTCTCTTCTGTGAAGAGAATGGTACTTAACAGACTACTACCAGTGCTTTGTCAGTACCGAAGTCTGAATGCCCAGTCCAATGGCATACATTATCCTTAAGGTTTTTAATCCCACCTGGAAAAATTGTGATAGAATTCTCACAAAATAAACCCAGGGCATTACATGTTGACAAACTAATGTCTAGTGGTCTTTTGCTTTTATTTTCACCCCAAGAACTTTTGTGTGACTTTAATTAAAAGTATTCTTTAGACTGAGCTAGTGTGGCTCAGTTGGTTGGAGTGTCATCCCATAAACCAAAGGGTTGTGGGTTTGATTACCAGTCAGGGCACATGCCTAGGTTGTGGTTTGGTTGAGGTACATTTGAGAGGCAGCCAATCGATGTTTTCTCTCACATTATTTCTCTCCCTTTCTCCCTCCTTTCCCCTCTCTCTAAGGTTAATAAGCATGTCCTTGGGTGAGGATTTTTTTTTAAAGCATTCAGCTAAGGGAGACATGGAAATAGGAGTGAAGACTTAATCTATTTTTTTTCAACAATTATTTATTGAATGATTACTCAGCTTGGGACTATTTTTAGTCCTACAGCGGTGAAAAAATTCTTGCCCTCAAGGAGTTTATAATCTTATTAGGTAATTAAAAACAAAATTAACAAGTAAGATTTAAATGGTATTATGGCATAAGGGGGAAAGTAATGCAAGGAAGGGGGAGAAGCAGTGCCAGGATGGAGTGGAGGGTGGGAAAGGAAGGTGCATCCACTTAAACAGAGACTTGGAATTGAGAGGAAAGCATTGCAGGCAGGGAGAACAGGGACAGAGATCCTGAGGTGAGAGTGCCTGGCTTACTAAAGGAACAGCAGTGTGGCTAGTGCATCAGGAAAGAGAATAGTCGATGGGTCAGAAGTAATGGGGAGCCTGCTTATAGAGGGCCTGGGAGGTGTTGTTGAGGACTTTGGGTTTTCCTCTACTTAAGAAAAGAGTTTGGAGCAGAGGAATGATGGGATCTGAATACTCTGGTTCTGTCTTTGGTGTTCAGACAAACTGCAGGGGGAGCCCAGTTAGGTTGCAAAGTGTAATAATTGAAGTGAGAGACAGTAGTGGTAAGTAGTTGGATTTTGTTTATATTTTAAAATTTGACCCAGTAAATTTTGCTCACTGAGTTAAGGGTGAGGAACATGAGAAAACTATGATTTAAGGGTGACTCCAAGGTATTTGGCCTGAGCAACTGGCCACAGTTGGAAAGCACTGTGGGAGGAGTGAGGTTGAGGGAAGCTCAGTTTTGAACTATTGGCGGTCTCCATTAGATATCCAACTAGAGATGTCAGGTAGGCAGTAGGCATATATAAATTTGGTATTTGGAGGAGAGGTCTGGGTTGGAGGACAAAACTTGAGTCATCTTCATAGATGTTAAAAGCCATGAATCTGGGTGAGATCAAGAGTGGGATTAAATCTTGGTGTAGTAAACACAGCTGTTACCAATTGAATGTTTTATTCTCACTTTTAAGAGAATTCCCTGTACAGTTTGGATAACTTCTTTCGTTTATTCTGTTCTATGTTCTTTAGGAACATAGTAACTGATCAGTGTGACTAAAAATTTAAACTGCTGGTTTAAATATACTCAAATAATTAGGATTAAGATTAAAATTTCTAAATGAAACCTAGAAGATAGAATGAGGCCTGGGCCCACAAAGTGCCTAGTATGCCTACTGGATTGGGGAACAAGAAAATGAGTCTTCATCAAGCATACCCGTTTGAAATGAGTTGCATGGGAGAGGGTTGAGAAGCGGCAGATAGGCAAGTGGTGATCAACACCCATGTAACATTTACTCTCTTACCTGACCATACCAACTCTGAGATACAGAAAGAATACAAATTAGTATCATTCACATTTTAAAATAAGGAAATTTACTCAAAACTACATCTTTGGTCTCAGTTCCTTGCCGTTTTTCCATATACTCTACCAGGAGTGTCCAACCTTTTGGCATCTCTGGGCCACACTGGAAGAAGGAGAGTTGTCTTGGGCAACATATTAAATATACAAACACTAACAAAAACAAAAACATCTCATAATGTTCTAAGTAAATTTACAATTTTGTGTTGGTCCTCATTCATAGCCATCCTAGACAGCATGCAGGCTGCAGGTTTGACATACCATACCAATGTTGTATTAGCCTGAAGTGAAGGACTTAATGTAATGGAGGAATTTAAACACTAAGATATTAGGAAAAGGGATAAATAGATCATCAAGGGAACTTTGACATTTAGTCTGGTTAATAACTATCACTATGTATTTATAATGTAACATCCTGTACATAGTGACTATCTCTTTTAATCCTCACAAACAACCCTGTAGATACTAGGATTATCAACCTATTGTATGTGGGATTTACTTGATTATACAGTGATTGACAGTCCAGAATTTGAACTCATCAACCAGATTCCCAAGATGCTGCAGTTTGTATCCCCCTACTCACTGGGTAAACACGGAAACAGATTTTTAATATAACTTCTAAGTAACTTTTGTTTCTGTTGTGTTCCTAAAGAAATTGATACTGTTGATTCTGTTACTGTGACATTATTATGCTAGTGTCCATTTCATGAGAAGGCCAAAAACCTCCCAAACTGTAAATTCACCCTAGGTATAAACTGTGTTTTCCCCCAAGGACATTGTTTTCTGAATTCCAAATGTAGGAGGGTATCTTCCCCCATGAATATTATAACAATGTAGAATATGCTACAATCAGGTAAGCAGGATTTCACATTCCTCACGAATACTTAGTAGAGTAGACCTTTTGTCTATTGATGTTCTACATTCTTTCAAAGAAAGAATCTATTTTGATGTTTGAAAGTAACAGCAAAAGGAATTAATAGAGAAATCACACATTGATTCAACAAATATTTATTAACTATGCCAGGCACTATTGTGGGGGACAGCAATACTTGAACTTCCTACCTTCATGCACCCAACATTGTATTGATAGTAGGATATGCACTGAATAATAATCTAGGCAAAATTATGCAAACATTAAAATTAGAATTAACAGATAAAATGTCTAATGGAGTCATCTTCACATTTTTAAAATAAATGTAACATTTATCCAGCTTTGGAAATTATCTGTGGAATATATTATTGCAAGGACCAGATGAAAATTTCAATATTTTCCCACAAGATTATATTATGAACAAATTATATAGGCAAAATGTAAAACCATGCATTTTGCAAGAGAATCTATTCTTAGAGAATAATCTGCCCTACTTTTGTAGTTTCATAAAACAAAAAGGGGTTGGTCTATTAGACTATCAGTATTGTAGAGCATTTGTCTTTACTGAAAGCTATTTCTGACCACGTGAATTAGTTGCCTATGGCTGCACTAATAAATTACCACAAATAATGGCTTAAAACAACAGAAATTTATTCTCTAACAGTTCTGAAGTCCAAAATAAGTTTCAATGAGCCACAATCAAGGTGTCAGCAGGGTCATGCCCCCTTTGGAGGCTACAGAGGAGAGTCTGTCCTGCCTGACATCCCTTAGTGTATGATGGCATCACTCCACAGTTTTCACATTCATTATCTTCTCTGAGTGTCTGAAATCTCTGCCTTTCTCTTATAAGGGTACATGTGATTACAGGTGGGGCAAACCCAGATAATCCAGAATAAATCCTTTGAGATCCTTGATTTAATCATTGTTTGCCATACAAGGTAATAAATAGTCACTGAGGATTAGCATTTGCACATATTTTTGCCACGGAGAATTGTGGATTCCTAAAAACAATCTGGAAAGATGAGACAAGCTATGACTCAAAACATTGCAAGGAATATACTTAGAATGATCATTAATTTTGTTCAACAAATACTGAAATTTTGGGAACAAGAACCTTCCCTTCTCACCCATACACACACACACATATTTGATTCTGGGGAAATATTTATGATTGGTGTAAGAACTATGCAAGTTTACAGTAAATGAATTTAAGGTACGGATAGTGCTTAGGAGTTAAGTAAAAGTTCACAGTTGGTTTAATGTATATAAGAAAATTGATAGTGCTGTTATAGTCAAATTAGGGGTTCTTTCAGATAAATTTTACTTCCAAGGTAAACATAAAGCCAACTGTAATTTCTATTAAACTGACGGCGACTTTCAACTGGTGACAAGAATTTTTAAAACATGCACTACCTGATTAGTCCGTGGCACTGACCTCTTTTCCCTCTGATTTCCAAATAAAAGATGACAACAGCCAACACAACAATAGCCATCTGGTGTGAATGAATCAAAATTATACTTGTTTTTTTTTTTTGTCAGGTTGGCAAAAAATATATTTTTGGTATGTTGCAGAATTTTAGTAATTTATGTGTGCCATGAGATGAAAAAGGTTGAAAATCACTGGGCTAATCTGATTTGACTTGTCAAATTTTGTTCATCATTTGCACTGTTGACTCTAAACTCCTCCAAGCTTGTGCTGCTCAATATGCTAGCTATTAACCACATGAATATTTAAATTAAATAAAAATTCGGCATCTTAAGGTCACTAGCCACATTTCAAATGCTTAAAAAGTGTTTGGTATGGTGGCCGTTATATTGTACAGAACAAATATAGGATGTTTACATCACTGCAGAAAAGTTCTATTAAACAGTGGTGTTCCAAAGCCAAATAAATATACTAGGTCAGTCCAGAAAGAGTCCAGCCAATTTTAATATAACGAGTGGTTTGAGCAACACTGACATCACCTGGCAGCTGAGGAGAGTGGACTGAATGCATGTGCATGAACAATGACAATTTTACTATTCTAGTAAGTGGGGGTGGTAGATGCTGTTGAGTGAGCATGTGTCTTGTATGGCCCTTGCATTCATGGTAACTGAACAAGTAGAACAATGGATCTGCATCAAATTTTGCATTAAGCTTGAACATTCCTTCACAGAAACTATTCAGATGATTCAGAAGGCTTTCAGGGAGGATGCAATGAGTGCAGCACAAATAAACGTGGCACAAAGACTTCTAAGGTGGTTGAAAATCTATTGAAAGTGACCCATGTTCTAGAAGACCTGCAACAAGCAGAACACCTGAGAATGTTGAACATCTATGGGCTGCAATCAATGAAGATGGGCAACTGACAGTGCAAGAACTGGAAGATGATCCAGGGATTCCAAAAACTGTGTCCAAGATTTTGATGCAAGATTTTGGCATGAGAGATGTTGTGGCAAAATGCGTTCCATGGCTTCTGCTACCACAGCAGAAGGAACATCATGCTGCAGTTGCTAATGACTTGATTGAAACAACTACCAATGAACCAGATTTCCTTAAGAAGGCCATAACCAGAGATGAATCATGAGTCTATGGCTATGATCCAGAAATGAAGGTCCAATCATCAAATAAAGTCACCTGGTTCTCCACTCCCAAAGGAAGGTGCTGCAAAGTTCCAGCAAGATTAAGACCATGTTAACTGTGTATTTTTTATTGGGAAGGTGCTGTCTATCATGAGTACACCCCTCCGAGCCAAACAATTAATAAGGAGTACGACCTCAACATTCTTTGTCGGTTGAGAGATGCAATGCAACAAAAATGGCCACAGCTATGGGCAACTGGTGATTGGCAGTTTCATAACGACAATGCACCAGATAATGTATCATGTCCTGTGCAGAGTTCTTTGGCAAAACATCAAATCACCCAGGTGACTCAGTCCCCCTTTTAGTGCAGATGTGGCACCCTGCAGCTTCTGGCTTTTCCCAACACTAAAATCACCTTTGAAAGGGAAGAGATTTCAGACCGTCAATGAGATTCAGGAAAATACAACAGAGCAGCTGATGGCAATTCCAACAGGATTTTGCAGTGTTTTGAACAGTGGAAGAGATGCTGGGAAAACAGTGTGAGGTCCCAAGGTGCCTACTTGGTAAGGGACTGGGGCATCATTGTCCTATGTACAATGTTTCTTGTATCTTCGATAAATGCCTCTATTTTTCATGTGGCTGGATACCTTCTGGACAGACCTCTTATGATCTGTTTATTAATCATTTCTATTTGGATGTGTTATACACATTTCAAATTCAGCATGTTCCACACTAAGAACAACTCTTCCTCCTCACCACTAAAAAAGAACCTGCATATGCAATTTGGCCTTTGCCATCTTACTGAGCCAAAAACCCAAGTCATTCTTATTTTTTCTCCCACCTAACTTTCTACATCCATTGGGCAAAGTGGTTGTTTAACTTTCTTATGTGTTCAACTGGTATGCTTTCCATATCCACTACTGCTACATTTGTTTAGGTCACCATAGTCTGTCTTCTAGCCCATGGCTGCAGTTTCTCTAAACCTTTTTTCATCTCATTCTGTTGCTAGAGTACTCTTTCTAAAACTCAAATCTGACTAATGCTTTTGAGGTGAATTCCAAATGTCTTCACATGGTTTACAAAGACCATCTTTGGCCATTTTCCTTGTCACAATTCTCTACTCCACCCCTGATTGCAGCTAACATTTGTTAACCACTAATTAAGCACAGCACTGCTCTAACCTCTTTGTTTTCACTATCTCATGTAACCCTCATAACCAAAGCCACTGGGTTGTACAGGTTATTCTGCTGTTAACTATATGGTCCCATGTAAATGGCAAAAAAGAAAAAAAAAACAATAAAATAATTTATAGATGAGTAATCAGAGGGAAAAAGCAACCTGCCCAGGTAAGATGTAACTCCAAGCTATTTTAACTCTTGAGTCCACATAGGTAAATAAAGGCCACATGTTTAAACAGCAGGTTAGCTTTAGTGAGAACAAGTGCAAAGTATTGTGCATTTGTGGATAAATAATACAAGCCACATGTAGAAGATTATGTATTCAAAGTTAAGAGTTTTAAAAAGTAAAGAGGCTTCACTTCAAGAAAGAAATATTCCCTTTATAAGGTTGGAAGCTGGAAGAAATTTTCACAACTGCTCTCCCTTTTATAAAGTGAAGCAATATATCTTTGACTTGTTGCCCATTACAGGAAACTCAACAATTCAGGCATAAAACATCGTATAATAACAGTTTGATTGTTCTCAATTTTGGATGTAGGGAAAATGGAGTTAGTCAGGCTCCCTCAACTGGATGCCCAGGCAACTGCAGCTTGGCAGTTTTCACGTGGCCTTGAGCAAGGGTCCCCACGTGTAGAGTGAAGCTCTGTTGTATAACTGAAGGTCAGTATTGGCACCTTGCCGACTTTGTGTGCACTTAGTATATAAGGGATTTGGAACTTCCCATAGTGTGACTCATGGCTTGCAGTTTGCGTGGATTGCCCCATCCCAGAATAAAGGCATGTCAGGCATTCCAATAACTCCATGAATTTTCTTCCATCTGCCCGAATCCCAGTGTGAGCCCGCCCAGACTTGAATGGCTGCAGGACAGATGTATACAAACAAAGAACATCAGAAATGGTAAATATATATGAATATAAAAAATGTTTTTCTTACATTTTACTCCTTTTAAAAAAATAATTCACTTTTACAGCAGAAAATAAGATCTGTATATTATGGCATCATAACATAAGGAGAAAGAAAATGTGTGACCATAGTAACACAAAGGTCAGGGAAAAGAAGGGGCTTAAGGGCCTTTAGTCAATGCTTGAAGTTGTATAATATCACTTGAAATTAGGCTATGATGAGTTAAAGATGGAAACTTAAATCCTAAATTAACCACCAAAATAACAAAGTAGTTATAGCTAATAAGCCAAGAAAGAAGGCAAAGTCATAACAATATCCTATTGACCCAAAAGAAAACAGAGAAGATAAAGGAGAAGACAAATAAATAGAAAGCAAATATGAACATGGTCGATTTAAACCAAACTATATCAATAGTAATAATATTAAATGCTAGTGTTCTAAACAGTCCAATTAAAAGGCAAAGATTGTCAGATTATATAAAAGAATAAACTCGTCTATGCATTGCCTATAAGAAACCCATTGTAAATCCAAAAGTGCAAATAGGATAAAAGTAAAAAGATGGAGAAAGATATACCATGTTAAGACTAATCAAGGAAGGCTACAGAGGCTAAATTAATATCAGATAAATTAAATTTTAGAGCAGAGAATATTACTAGGGACTAAAGAAGGTTGTTTCATAATAAAAGGAGTACTTCATCATGAAGACAATAATTATAAATATGCATCTGATTATAGAAACTCAAAACACAGAAAACAAAAGTAATGGAGTTAAAAGGAGAAATAGGCAAATATATAATTACAACCACAGATTTCAATAATACCTTTTCAATACTTAATAAAAACAAGTAAACAGAAAAGTCAGTGAGAACTTGACTAGAAAGAACAATGCTATCTATCAACTTGACCTAATTGACATTAACATTCTATCCAACAAATGCAGAGTATACATTTGCTTTAAGTACATTTGGAACATTTGCCAAGATATACTATAGTGTGGACCATAAAACAAATCTCAATCAATTTAAAAGGATTCAATCATACAAAGTATTTTCTCTGACCACAATAGAATTAGGTTAGAATTATTAACGGAAAGAGATCTAGAAAACTAACAAACTTCTAAATATAACATGCTCAAAGCAGAAGACAGAGAGGAATTAGTAGAACATACTTTGAACTAAATGAAAATGGAAGTACACAATCAAAAGTTGTGACATATAGCTAAAACAGCTTAGAGGAAAATTTATAGCAAAAATAAATATAAAACAATGACCTGAACTAAATCCTAAGAGAATGCAGAGTGCATATTAAACCTAAAGCATACAGAAAAAGGAAATAATGAGGATCAGAATGAAAATCAAGAAAATTTTACAAAATATTTTGCTTGTTTGTTTGTTTTGTTGGTTAAGTTCCTGAAATTGAGAACAGACTGACAGTCACCAGAGGGTAGAGGGGAAGGAAGATCGGGGAAAAGGGGAAGGGTTTACAGGAACAAGTATAAAGGACACATGGATAAAAACAAGGGGGTGGAAATGGGAGAGAGGTGGGGAGGGCTGGGGCAGTGGGCTGGGATAGGAGTAAAAGACAGAAAACTGTACAAGAACAACAATTAAAATAAGGTAAAAAAAATTAAAAAAAAAGAAAATTTTACAAAATAAAATAGTAAAGCCCCGGCGAGGTGGCTCAGTTGGTTGAAGTGTCATCCCATACACCAAAAGGTTGTGGGTTTAATCCCCAGTCAGGTACCTACTGGAGGCAACCAGTCAATGTTTCTCTCACATTGATGTTTCTCTCTCTCATACACACAGAGTCTGGCACAAATAACTTTTTGTGCCCTTTTTTATTATAAAATATTTTATTACAAAATCATAAGCATGCAATTCTGTAACATAACAGTATCAAACTCAAAGCACATCATATGACATTTTAGGTGAAATGTTCGAATTAAAACTAGAAATTATTACATTCATATTATTACCCTACCAACAACCCTCAAGCAGGCGTTAGTTCTACTGGACCCTGTATATATACACATATATATGTATAGTCTGTCCAGAAGATATCCAACCACGTAATATGAAAAATAGAGACATTTATCGAAGAAGACACAAGATACAAGAAACATTGTACATGGGACATTGACATCTCAATCCGTTCAAAGTAGGCACCTTGGAACCTTGCACAGTTCTCCCAATCACCATCAGCTTCTCCATTGTGTTTTCCTGAATCTCATCGACAGTCTTTCAAAGGTGACTGAAATCTCTTCCCTTTCAAAGGTGATTTTAGTTTTGGGAAAAGTCAGAAGTCACAGGGCACTAAACCATGGCTGTAGGGAGACTGTCGCCTGGATGATTTGATGTTTCACCAAAAAACTGCAGGAGATGTGATGCATGAGTGGGCATGTTGTCATGATGAAGCTGCCAATCACCAGTTGCCTATAGCTGTGGCCTTCTGAATCATCTGAATAGTTTCCACAGAGGAATGTTTAAGCTTAACACAAAATTTGATGCTGATTCATTGCTCTACTCTCTCAGTCATTATGAATGCAATGGTCACACAGTACACATGCTCACTCAAAAGCATCTACCACTCCCACTAAATAGTGCAGTGAAGTGGTCATTGTTCACACATGCACATTCCAGTCCATATATACAAGATCTGCCCAGAAAATGTCCAGTCATTGTTAATATAACGAGAACCATCAGTGCAACATTGATGTAACTTGGCAGCCAAGGACAGTGGACTGGAATGAAGACTGTATAATCTGTCTAGAAGGCAACTTCTCTCTCTAAAACCAATAAACATATCACCGAGTGAAGATTAAAAAAGTAAAACAATAAAATCAAAAGCTGGTTCTCTGAGTAAATCAATAATATTTATAAATTTCTGGCCTAGCTAGAATAAAAATAGTGAAGATACAAATTAGCAATATCATGAGTATAAGATAATACATCACTACAGATTCTACTGAAATTAAAATGATAAGAAAATACTAAATACTATATGCCAATAAATCTGACAACTTAGTTGAAATGGGAAAAATCCTTAAAAGACACAAATTACCAAAGCTCCCTCCAGAAGAAATACTTTTTAAATATTTTTAAACTATAACAAAAGAAGACTACAGGCAAATGTGCCTCATCAATGAACATCAATACAAAAAAATCTTTAAAATTTTTAGCGAATCAATTACAATATATATGAACATACAATATATGACCAAGTAGGAATATATATGAACATACAATATATGACCATACATATGACCAAGTGGGAATCACCCCCCAAAAAACTGTGTGGCATATCTAGGTGGCTGATGCCTCAGATACTTACATAGTATATCATGGTCCAGGAGAGACACTGTATGGCAGCTGAGATTACTCTATGCTTCTAAAAGGATATGAACAGAGCTCAGATTGAACCAGAGCATTAAAGACTGCATTAGATGAGGGACACAGTTATGTAACAGCACCAAGGATCAAATAGGTAAGTCTATACCCTAGCATGTACCAATGAGTGATCAGGTGAAAACTGAAGCCCAGGAAGCTCTGGTTCAAATTCTGGTTATTCCACTAAGGGACTGTGTGAACTTTGTATGAGTTACTTAACATCTTTAATCTTCAGTGTCTTTCTCTCTAAAATAAGGAAAATCGTAGTACCTACATTGTTAGGAGAATTAAATGAGATCACTCAAAACCAGTATTCACTGAGGACAATGTTAGAAAAATAAAAAAGAGAAAGACTATAGTGCCTTCCCCTAAAAAGGACTGAATTTTTATTATCAAGATGATGGAAGCAGGTGGAGACCAGGAAAATAATTCATAGCTTAATACTTGTTCTGTTTTTCTGTTTGTTTGCTAAATAGGTTGACATACTCATATTTTGCTTTTCCTATTATCATGAAAAATTGAGCAAATTTCTCAATTCACTGTGGTCCAAATCGCAAAAGGAAAAAAACAAAACAAAACATGAAATATCTAGCCAGTAATATGCTGGAGCCAGCTCAAAATGAGTCATCAGAATCAATTGTTAAATTTTCAGGAATTGTATAAACTGATTATTAAATAGTCCCTGTTAAGAAAATTACATAAACATACAAGTAAATAAATTATATAACAACAAAGATAATTAAAAAGGAAGCTACAGAACAATATCCTGAATTAATATCAATGCAAAATCTTCACAGAATATCTTCTGGCAAACAGAATTCACCAGCACATTAATAGAATTATACGCCATGACCAAGTGGGATTTATATCTGGAAAAATAATGGTTGAACACACAAAAGTCAATCAATACAATATACCACATTAGCAGCATGATGAAAAAAATACATATTCATCTCAATTCAAAGAGCATTGGACAAAATGTAACACCTTTTCATGGTTAGACACTCAACAAACTAGAAATGGAAAGAAATGATCTCAAAATAAATAAAGGCCTAAATGACAACCTCACAACTAACATTATACTCTATGGTGAAAGACTTACATCTTTTGCTATAAGATCAGAAACAAAATAAGGATACCCACTTTCACAAATTCTATCCAACTTAGTACTAGAAGTTGTAGTCAGAGCAATTAGGCTCTGACTAATTGCTCTCTGACTAAGAAAAAGAAATAAAAGATATGCAAATTAGTAAGGAAATGGTAAAATTATCCTTGTTCACAGATAACATGACTTTATATGTAGAAAACCCTAAAGATTCCTCAAAAGAACTCTTAGAACTAATAAATTTAGCAAAGTTGCAAAGTGTAAAACCAACAAACAAAAATAAGTGCAACAGAAAAGGAAATTTAAAAAATAATTCCATTATAATAGCATGCAAAATAATAAAATACTTAGGAATAAACTTAACCAAGGAGGTTAAAGACTTATATGTTGAAAACTATAAAACAGTAGGCCAGAGAAAACTGAATGCTGAACAAGGGAAAAATAAAAAAAATAAAAAACAATACGGTCACCCCTCGGCCACTACAGTCTTCATGACCAGAAAAATCAGCTTGGCAAGATTGATAACAGCAAGAATTAGCGGTTTTGGTGTTATTCGGTTTTTTAAATTTTGGGGTTTTTTTTTTTCTCTTTTTCTCTTTTTCACTATTTTGATCTCTTTTACCCCTCAACTCCTTTTGGCTTCTCAATACTTCTTTCTTGTTTTACTCCTTCTTCCTTTCTTCCCAAGCTTACCACTCCTTCCTGTCTTTTTTCTCTTTTTCATTCTACTTTTCTTTATTCTCTTTTCACTTTTTTATTTCCTTTTCCTT